>CAMXCT020001178.1:42500-84969 GCA_947184155.2 Cladocopium goreaui | reverse complement strand
CTACTTTGACATATCGTGGCGCCTGCCATTTCCATTTGCCGCGTACTTTCACGCGTTTTTTGCAATGGACTACTCGATCGTGCAACACCCCTGCAACACGGACCCTATAACTCTTGGCAGAACCCGTGTGCAACACAACCTTTCTGTTCTTCAGCCAATGGTCAGCAAGGGGACGCCACTCGACTTTGCGTACTGCACCGGGTCCCGGTGCACGTGCATCTGTACGAACAGGCTTCAGACGATGCAAGACCAACGACTCCGGCTTCCCTCGCTGAACAATACCACACCATTGTTCCCACTCAATTGGCTTCTTGGTGTTGCCCAGCTCTGACACATCAGTGATAGTCTTCTTGTCGAATGTAGTTTCGTCTGCCTCGACATCCTGCCACGCTGCTCCGTTGCCGAAGACAATCTCTTTCTCCTTCTCCTCCACATACTCCTTGCGTAGTAAAGCCAATCGCTTGTCCAAGTCCTCGATGGCCTTGTGATTCACATGCATGAGCCTGTGGATGGTGGAGTTTGGAATGTTGTTGATTTTGAGAAGTAATAGGGCAGCCTGAGTCTGCAAGGGGCTACCTGCCACACCATAACCTTCTGTAAACAGAGGGTGCAAGTGATGCGGATTGAAGTAGACCTGGCACCCCCTGGAATTGCAGCGAAGCTTAGGGGATGAGTCACCAGGCTTCTGCACCCAACCGCGTAGCTTCCCCTTCTCACACCGAGGACAAGTTTTGCCACGCCAATCAGGCAACAAGCCGTCCTGCATCAACATCTGCACGATCCCCTTGTCGGTCGCATGGAGGATGTCTGGCAAGGACCTCTTCCACTTTGTCTGGTCCATGCGAAGACCCCGCGGACCAACATCCGCAGCACCCCTTGTATACGGTACATTCTGCCAAGACTTTGCCTTCGTCTTCTGAGAAGCTGGGCGTTTCAAGACCATACGAGATTTGCCCTTCTTTGGTGCCGGGAATGGATTGAATTTGGAACGCATAGCGCAATGGCCTTGAGTGATGGCTATATGGAACACAAGAGTTGAGCTGTATGCTGCAGTGCAATATGCATGAATGGATGCTCGCTTCGCTTGCAATTACTTGTGCTTCGATGGAGACAGCGGACCTTGATTGCACAACACCGACAACATAACCTTTTCGTGCGATGGCTATGTTCCTTTTTTTCTTCTCCCCTCGGACACGACTTCGCAAGTCTATCTTGCTATTGTACGAATCTACTGCATTCGAATTATAGGCTACTTGTCTACATGCCATTCAGTCCCATGTAGTGGGCTGCCTCTTCATCAGCCTGTAAATCCATACTCTTCGGTTCCTCAGGCTCCGCTTCCATGGGATCTTGGTATGCAGCTTCTGCATCCTCAGCCAACTCCTCAATGTGCTGCGATGGTGGTGGAGAAGTCTTGGCCCGTAGTCGACGATCGGGATAGACGAAATTGCCACGGCGACGCCCCGAGGGTTGAGTGCCAATGGGAGGCACAGGGCAGACCACATCCATATTGGCTTCTGGAGTAGAAGGGCAGGATGATGGTGGCACAACATGGGCACTGCGGAAAAGAAGTTTGTCCTGAAGCTTGTGGTTCACATAAGCAACATAATCCTGCAGGTTTTCATATCCTGCAATCTTCTGAAATCCTTCCTCCAAGACTTCCTGTTCCTGGAGAATCTCTGCATCAAAGTTTGATCCAGTCTCCATCGTACCTCCCTTGTACTTTCCATACAAAGGTTTGTCCCGCTCACCTAGCAAGTCAAGATGCACGTCCTCCAGGCAAATCCGATGCACAATGGCATCTCTATGTGCACTTGGCAAACGAAGGTAGAGAGCGTGGTTGCCGAACATGAAGACAATGGAGCGTTTCAGTACTGCCAAGACATCTTTCTCTCTGTCACCGCGGAAGAATTCATCAAGCAAGCTAAAGAAGTTGGCTTCAGAAATCACTGTGTCACCTGCATTGCAATCAAATCTTTCTTCTGCCAAGTCATTGGACGCATAGGCCCTCATTTGATTCCGTAACATCTTGGTATCGTTGTACCTGGACTCAACCGTTCCATCCTCATCACATGTAAGGAAACTCTTCAGGTCGGCTATGCACACCTTGCTTCGATCGGGGTCGTCTAGAAAGAGAGCCTCTTGAACCTGAGGGGCTTTGTGCCTGAAGTTGTCCAGGGATTTGGCTCGGCGCCAACCAGCCTTCAGGCCTTCACATCCAGATCGACGAACGTGGTAACGACCAAGCGCCATTGCCAGAGTGATCACAAAGGGCGTTTTCCCCACACCAGGACAACCCAGCAGCAAGAGGCCAAAGTTGATGAGCAGTGGATACAAGTATGGTAGCAAGATAGTGTGCAAGAATGGCTTCAGGCTATAGGTTGTGAGGGGAAACTCGGTCATACTCACAGCACCTCCAAGCCCCTTGCTTTTGTTTTGGCACATTTGCCGTACCTTCGCCTCCGGCCATCCTGCAATAGGTGTGCTTGAGTCAGGCTTGATGTTGAGCAGGATCCACAGTGTTTGCTCGTTGAGAGCGTCACATTCTGGGGCAAATGCATTGATATGGTAGATGCCTTCTTCCAGCTCAGACCTTGATGGTGACCAGGTAGGTTTTGAGGAATGCTCCGCCTGGGTCTTCTCTTCAAGGGCAAACCATCTAAGTTGATACCCTCCCAAATGATTGAGAAGCCACTGCACTCCCTTTTTGATGTTCCAGGGCCCCGATCTAAAGACTGGAATATAAGCTTTCCCACTGCACAAAGCTTCGGCAGCTTGAAAGGACATCGGACGTGGCAGATAGAGCACTTTGAGAACATCTACGTTTCCATTCGCCATGGTCACATGCACGAAGTCCATTTTGGTTGTACTCGGAGGAGTGCCTTTGAAACGGATGGGTTCAGGTAAATCATCCCATCGATATTGCATAGCGATCTGGCCAATGTCGACTGGTTCGCCACATGAGGGTATGTCATTGTGGAAATCAAAGAGAACTGTAATGGATTTCACACCCTTTTGCAAAGGTCTGCACGCATCAGTGGTGAATCCAATGCATGTGATGGGCTCTTCCACTTCGACAATCCCACATTTGGCTTCTTCCAAGGGTCGTAGATATAACGGTTTCTTTCCCAATGCTTGGATTGCCTTATCCATCAATGTTCCAGCCATTGCAATCAAAGGGGAGCACGGCGCGGTGCACAAGACAAGACTGGGGCGGACAGGTTTGGGCTCATGTGACACAGCAGAGAAGAAATACGAGAGTGACAAGAATCCACACATGAATTGAATGTTGAATGTCAACTGCCAGCATGTTCAAAACAATCAGACCTTCCCAAGTACTTTCGCTGCCACACGTGCATGCCAAGGACATATCTCTAAGTATGTATACATATAATGCTAAGGCTCAAGGCTCTAGTGCCAGACTGCTTTTCTTTTCAGTGTGCATCAAGCGGACACAATGAGAGATACATCTTTTTCAACCCGCATGCCCTTGTCTCAGCGACATCAATCGGATGCCATTTCATGATCAGAAGAGTCAGGAGACGAAGCTTCAGCAGCCAAAGATTCATCCATATCCATAGGGATATCCGCGGCGTTTTCCGGCTGTAGCCGGCGCCGCAAAGCGGCATTTTCCTGAGACAGCCCTGCGATGATCTCATTCTGCTCCTCAATCTGAGCGGTTGCCTTCGCAAGCTCGCAAGAGGTGTGATGCAATGCCGAGAAAATCCCCTCAAACTCCTCTTTCCATTTGATCACTTCCTTGCTTTTCTTCTCGAGTTCAGCATCTGCCTGATGTTGTGGACCTTCGGAAGATGATGAATCCGAATCGGAATCGGATGTGGAAGACGAGGATGCTGGCTTCTTCCCTTCCAAAGTGGAACTGGAGGATGATGGCTTCACATCTTCCAAGGCCAATTGCACAGTTGCAGTGCTCCTTTTCGGATTGGCCAGTAAGTTTTCTAAGCGCTGCTGGGCATCTGCACTCCATTCACCATCACCTCCCGGACGCAGGCGCAGTTGCCTTTGAATCGTGCCCATCATAGTCGTCAGGTCTCTCTTTGCAACTGGATGGCGGCTGTCATGAACCTTGACTGTTCCTGCTCCGATTTTTTCCAGGAGCTGAGATGTTGACGGTCGAGTCATGGTCACTTTGATGTCAGGCTCTGGTGTCAATGTCATGATGGCCTTGCCTTGCGACATATTCACCGTGCCGGTCACGTTGAAGAACGCCATGGCAAATAAGAGGGGAAGCGATGAAAGCTGAGAACAAGAATGGCACTGGGGCAGTGACAATGGATTGCAAGAATGGAGCAGTGACAATGGATGGCAGGAATTGTATTTATGTCTTTTCCAGCCTAAAGGAATGCATCCAGAATGCATTCTTCCCAATATCTAAGATCCAAGATCTAAGAATTGCGGAGAAGTCTTGTGCAAATCTTGGGTTTGGAATTTGCCAGAATACTCTTACCAATCCCTATGAAGATTCTTTAGGAATCCAAGATTTTGATCATGCATTCTTCCCAAGATCTAAGATCCAAGATCTAAGAATTGCGGAGAAGTCTTGTGCAAATCTTGGGTTTGGAATTTGCCAGAATACTCTTACTAGTCCCTATGAAACTTCTTTAGAAATCCAAGATTTTGATCAAAAGTCTTGTGGGAAACTTGGATCTTGGATTTTGAATCTTGCAAAGAATGCATTCAGAATGCATTCTTTCGGCAGGATTCAAGATTCAAGATTTCTAGGGACTCTTTGGAGCAAATCTTGAATCCACCCCCTGGATTCAAGATTCAAGATTCAAGATTCCTGAGGACTCTTTCCAGCAAATCTTGAATCCAGGATTCAAGATTCAAGATTCAAGATTTCTGGGGACTCTTTGGGGCAAATCTTGAATCCAGGATTCAAGATTCAAGATTCCTGAGGACTCTTTCCAGCAAATCTTGAATCCAGGATTCAAGATTTGCCCCAAAGAGTCCCCAGAAATCTTGAATCTTGAATCCTGGATTCAAGATTTGCCCCAAAGAGTCCCCAGAAATCTTGAATCTTGAATCTTGAATCCGGATTCAAGATTTGCCCCAAAGAGTCCCCAGAAATCTTGAATCTTGAATCTTGAATCCTGGATTCAAGATTTGCCCCAAAGAGTCCCCAGAAATCTTGAATCTTGAATCTTGAATCCGGATTCAAGATTTGCCCCAAAGAGTCCCCAGAAATCTTGAATCTTGAATCCTGGATTCAAGATTTGCTCCAAAGAGTCCCCAGAAATCTTGAATCTTGAATCCGGATTCAAGATTTCAGGAATCTTGAATCTTGAATCTTGAATCCAGGGGGTGGATTCAAGATTTGCTCCAAAGAGTCCTCAGAAATCTTGAATCTTGAATCCTGCCGAAAGAATGCATTCTGAATGCATTCTTTGCAAGATTCAAGATCCAAGATCCAAGATTCCCACAAGGGTTGGATTCAAGGCTTGAATCCTCTATGTATATATATATATATATGTATATATACACTATATAACATCCCCGAAATCCCGGAATCCAAAATTACATACCAAAAATAGGAAATTTTACTGTAAATACCAGTACTTTTGTGAAATTGGTAGGTCTTGGGGGGGGGTACCATATATATATATATATAGATAGATAGAGTCAAGGAACAGCGGTAAGCAGTAAAAATCTGCTTACTGACGGCCCTAAAACGCATTTTCCCCACTTTTCTGAAACATATCTATAAATATAAACACCTAGCAAGCAGAACATGAACATGTTGTACATTTGGTAAAACGAAGAATCTTCTTACTGCACCATATTTTTTTGTCTGTACAAAACATCCTTGAAATGATGAGAACCATGACGAAAAACATGATGACATGTGATGAAAACTCTTAAAAACAATGACGAAATAATGAATAACTATGAAAACATGATGACATGTGATGAAACTAATAAAAGACAATGACAAAATAATGAACAACTATATATGTATAATTATGTATATATATATATATATGAAAACCATGATGAAATATGATGAAAATTTGTTCAAAACATTCACCAAATAATGAAAAATGATGAAAACCGTGATGAACTGTGATGAAAATGTCTTTCTCATTATTTTTCGCATGTATATGCACTGAACAAAACTGAGTCATGATGAAATAAAAACGAAAAAACAAAAATAATATGCAGAAATAGGTGCAGCAGTAAGAATCTGCTTACTGCCCCGTTATTGAAAGAAAATCAAAATCATAAAGAGGAAACCTAAAGGATCAATTCGATAGTGCAAAAATGAAGAAAACCCATGTAAAAATGAAGACAATCAGCTCTTGAATCTAGGGTTCGAAATATCAAAAAAAAAAGTCACTTTTTTTTCTCTCTTTCTTTTGGACTTAGAATGGTCCGTATGGAGTCCCTGCAGGTTTTAAAACCCATATTTGAGTCAATTTGAGGTTCAAAATTCGATTTTCGACACCAAAAAAAATTGCAAAAAAAAACTTTCTAATGCATTTAAAGCTCTTCAAAATGAATCACTGAAGGTTTTAAACCAATGTTTGGAAACAATTTATGAATACAAATCTTACTTTTGCATCTTTTCATTTTTCACTTTTTGTAGCTACTTTCCTGGTATTCCCCGTTGTTCCCATTGTGTCTCCCCGTTGTGTCTCCCCGGGGCGGTGAGCGTTGGCGGAAAACGACTCGTTGCATTGGGATCACCGCCCCGGGGAGACACAACGGGGAGACACAATGGGAACAACGGGGAATACCAGGAAAGTAGCTACAAAAAGTGAAAAATGAAAAGATGCAAAAGTAAGATTTGTATTCATAAATTTTCCAAGCATTGGTTTAAAACCTTCAGTGATTCATTTTGAAGAGCTTTAAATGCATTAGAAAGTTTTTTTTGGCATTTTTTTTTGTCGAAAATCGAATTTTGAACCTCAAATTGACTCAAATATGGGTTTTAAAACCTGCAGGGACTCCATACGGACCATTCTAAGTCCAAAAGAAAGAGGAAAAAAAGTGACTTTTATTTTTTGATATTTCGAACCCCTAGATTCAAGAGCTGATTGTCTTCATTTTTACATGGGTTTTCTTCATTTTTGCACTATCGAATTGATCCTTTAGGTTTCCTCTTTTCCATGTGTTTTTCCATGTTTTTGACCTTATCCATGATGAGTTTCTTGGATTTTCCATGTGTTTTTGCAGGTTTTTGATCTTATCAAGGATCTCTATATATATATATATAACCTTCATTATAGACACAAACAATATAAGGCGCAGTAGTAAGCATCTGCTTACTGCATGTCATGTTGTTTGATTTTATCCATGATGAGGTTCTTGGATCTTGCACGGGTTTTCCATGTTTTTGATCTTATCCATGATGGGTTTCTTGGATTTTCCATCTGTTTTTGCAGGTTTTTGATCTTATCAATGAAATGTATATATATATATAACCTTTATTATAAACACAAACAATATAAGGTGCAGTAGTAAGCATCTGCTTACTGCATGTCATGTTTTTTGATCTTATCCATGATGAGGTTATTGGATCTTCCATGTGTTTTTCCATGTTTATGATCTTATCCATGATGATTTTCTTGGAATTTCCATGTGTTTTTCCATGTTTATGATCTTATCAATGATATATATATATATAGTCTTGATCACAAACACAAACAAAATAAGGTGCAGTAGTAAGCATCTGCTTTTTGCATTGACATAATATGGAAAATGTAGAAAAATTAGGCAAACCTGAAAAAACGAATGAAACTTTGAAGAACATCATGATTCATGCCATCATGATCGATAAGATTGAAAATCGTTGAGGGAACGCCTGACAAAACAAAATGCACTCTTTATTGCGTGATCAAGACCCAGATTCGCAAAATAAAGTGTAACAAAAACACGCGCAAAATAAACCGGGGAAAAAAACAGTCTTGTTCACCACAGGTGGTAAGCAGAAATCGGCATCATCAGGCATTCATCAGGTATTGAGATGTGGTAAGCAGAAGGGGTGGCTGAATTTCTTGGATTTCCCCCATCTGCTTAATTTCTTGGTGCGTACCATCTCTGCCTACCGGTGTTCCTTGACTATACATATCTAATCTAATTGTTTGTGATGGGATTCAGTTCCCAGCGGACCACTTAAAAGATCCACTCTTGTCTAGTGTGTGTGTGTGTAACATCTGAACAGATGTAAAACTTCTTTTGTTCTAATCTTCTCACATTTGCAGGGGGCCCACGGGTCTGATTCCTGGCGTGGGCCAACGAAGCTCCAGGTGTCAGACTAGGATATCAGGAAGGGACGCTTTCCTGACGTACCTGCTTTTTCCGACATAGCAAGGGGCCAAGCTCAGAACCCCAACTACCATGATTTTATTCCTTCACGGTTGCCACAATCTGTAGTTTATGCATCAGAACCTTCCTCAGTTTTTCGCCGAAACCATGTCGCCGACAGTATTCTTGATTTTTTGGATTATTTCGCCGAACCATGTCGCCGATGTATTTGGATTATTTCATCAAAACCACGTCGCCGATATATAACTTTTTGATGACGATCTTGGCCATGAAACCATTCAGGAGAACTTCCATTATTCGTAGGGTGCATCGTTATTTTCGTTGTTTCATATCTAATCTGCATGTTTCAGGATTCAGTTCCTGCCGGATCATATAATGATCCATTCTTGTCTAGTGTGATTTCCATGGTGGCTCCGACATGGTGCCATGGAGCCATTTGAGGCAACCCTTTTTAGGGTGAGTGATGACTGTCCTGACCTCTGAATTTACACATTTTAATCTAGTAATTCGTTTAAGTAAAGGGCAACAATCAGCCTTGCGGTTTATCAGCCTTTTCAAGAGTCCCGCGGCTCCTATTGTCCCTTGTGATCCTCGTGAAGTGCATTCTTCCAGCGTGACGTTGTTCGAAACAATCAGAAACCTTCTCCTTCTCGCAGCTGCTTTTGACGATTCATGACAACAGCATTGGATACAGGAATCAGGCAGGCACACGTCTTGCAGGTGTGGTTTTCTTTCCTTTTGGTTCTCTGGTGAGGTGGAACATATTGTGCATCTAATTCGAGGGAATTTGTAAGCCGTTATATGCCCTTGTGGCTGACTGGAACACGGGCCTGGATTGGCACAACGCACGACTCGTAGGTTTAGGAACTGAATCCTGTGGTTCTTCCTGGTGTGTGACTTTCCATTGTAGTTCTTTTCATTCGAGCAATGTACCCGTGGACTACTCCTCCGACGTCATGGCCTGCCCCACCGCAGCCTACGAATCCATCTTCGACGTGGCCCCAATCACCGCAGAACGCGCATTTATTTGGACAGCCTTCGCCACTACATCCTACATGGTCTTCGTCGTCTTCGCTCATGCCGTCTACGTCAGTCACACCATCTTTGCCATTTACATCACTGACTTCGGCCCCTCATGCGGTACCAGCCCCTCAAATCGTACCGACAATGCCCACACCTCTGGCCCCTGAAACCACTATGATGCACACCGCTCCACCGACCTTCACTACTCCTCCGGCACCCACCGCTCCACCCACATGGCATTCTGCTCCAGCTCCATCGCCTACAACAACTACTCCACCGACACCATTGCAGAGCTCTCCATACCCACCTCGCCATCCTCACCCTCCACTATTGACGGAAGCATCTATGGTTACTCCAGATGAACCTCCACTACCGGCAGTTAAGGCTGCCCCAAAGCTTCGCTCCGACAAGAGACCTGACAAACCACGTCGTTCAGCTCCAAAAGCCTCTGCCCCTGCTACACCACCGGCACCAACGGCAGCACCGTCTCCATCCATTTCACCAGAACTTGCAGCGCTGGGCTCTACTACACAACAACTTGCCGAATCTGTTCGTCTTATTCAAGCTCAACAACAAATGATTCTGGATTCTCAACGCGCCCAAGAACAACGTCAGCTACTTATTCACCACGATGTACCTGCACCGGACCCTACACCGCCTACACCATTACCTACAACAACCACACCACCTACGGCCATGCCCCCACCTGCACCCAAAGCACGACCCACCGAACCTGACGTTCCTGACCATCGCATCCTACCTGGCCCAGCCACTTCTCCTCCTCACCACCTACATGCTCCAACATCGCCAGCGCACAGACAACGATCCAGGGCTCCACGATCACGCTCTCGTCGACCTTCTGCACAACCACATCATCGTCGACATTCTCCTCGCCGTGCTGTTCGACCTCGTTCTCCCCTTCCTCGATTTCGGTCTTCCACGAAACACGACAAGGACCGCAGAACTCCTTCTCCATACAGACGACGATCACCGCCAAGACGCCGCTCCCCCGTGGTTCCTCGACGTCATCGATCTCACCCCAGACCACGTTCCAACACCCCTCGTCGACGTTCCAGCGGCCGCGAAGTCGTATTACGACCAGCTGCACGCCCAACCAATCCGGCCTACATCCCCACACCTGATGCTGATGACACCTGGGGCGAATGGGACAACAGTCACTACCCCGACGACTACCATCACAGCACTGCTCGACCCAACTCTCCCGCCGGACCACCACCACCTGAACCATCCACCAACCCACCATCACAACCCGCAGCACCACTTGGAGCCGTGGCCTTCCGCGTCCCTGACGGTGACAGCGAAAACTCCGAGGTGACAGATGCATTTTCGATCTCAAAATTTGACACGAATGACATCGACCTCAGTGAAATGGTTGAGGCGGCCAATGATCCACTCAGGGTACGTTGCTTGACCGAGCTCGACCCCGACTACACCGTACCCCTACGCCAATCATTGAACCATTCCAACATGCAGCTCTTCAACCAGTTCGTTGACGAGATGTTCCACCAGCTGGCTCAACCATATCGCACCGTCAACAACCAACTTATTTTTATCAAAGCCAGTCAAGCCACCGTCAAGAACATTGCCAGGGCCTTCGCACAATCCCGATTACTGGACATCGAGCTGGCGAAGCAAACCAAAGCGTTTTACATCGAACCAGAGAACCTGCTGACCATCACTGTCCCAACAGGATTGCCCAAGAAACCGATCTATCGTGGTGAGCACATGGGCACCTACCTGATTTACCACAAAACGAGTTGGGAAACAGTTGCCAAGATCCTTGCTGAAGATTGCATTCGCCCGGCAACTTGGACAAAAAACGAAGCCGGCTATCCGACTCAATACCCATGTTACGGGTTCTTCGGCATGTCCTCGGAGATTCCTGACATCGATACCCTACCGGGCTATGCTGTCAAGGTATGTACATCTCAGCTCTACCGCATAGGGAAAGGACAAAACCCATCTGGCCTATTGGCCATTTGTCGCTCTCCTAAATGCATACGGGCCCTATCTGGAGGAAATGACCAAATTCAACGCTTGTGCAAATCTATCGGGCATCTCCAAGGGCAAAGACAATGCAACGGCTATGAACTCCAGCGCCGCATCAATATGCTATGTTGCCTCTACTCATTCGGTTTACCCAGGCTTGATCACACACCAGGCAGCGGAAACAAACCCACCCACTGCCGCAGCACCAACTGAACCACCAGCTGATCATGAACGTCCAGCACGCCCTGACCCTACCGCTGACACACCTGCACCTTCAGACCCACCTCCAGACGACTCTCGAGCGACAACCAGCCACTACGAGACTACCGAACATGCCCCACGAGATCATGCTCGCCGACATTGGCACGACAATGCTTCTTGGGACAGTTCAACCTACAACCGTCGAGATCGCCGTTCCTCCTATCGCGAAGGCCATTCTCGAGATCAGCACCGTGAAGGCCAACCTCGTTCTCGAAACTCGGCCTACAACCACTCCAGATCTCGCTGGTAAACACTTCACCCTTGAGGAGTACCTGACAAACTGTCGACTATTCGGCGACAGCGATCCAGTGAGCCTAGCGGCCGTGCCCGATTCTTTTGGAGTAACAATGCTTCTCCCGACACTCGGTATTGATGCCACTTCTTCCATCAAAAGGTCTTTGAATCGCTGCATGCTCATGGTCTTGGAATTCTGCGTTTCCTTCGATTTTCACCTCACGTTTCACACAGGGACTGTTTACCATGTTTCACACCATTCTGATCGCACGCCACCTTCGTATCACCTTTTCACCTTACCGCAGTTTTCAGTTGGCTAATCGAGCTTATTTTGATCTATCACCTCGTGGCTCCCGTCTACATCATGGCGTCCCAGGATTTGATCTCCCAGTATAGCTCCGACTTGAATGCAATTCCTCCTTCCCAGCCGGATCGCTCACGCACACCTCCTCGACATCAACATGGCTGGCACCAAACAGTACCTATGTTTCGTGGCCCAATGCACTATGCAATGGCGACTCATCGACCAATGTGGAACCCTTCGGGAATACCACCTCCGCCACCTACATCTACATCGTTCCCAACACGCCCACCATGGACTCCATCTACGGCACCTTTCCCACCTACACCGCCGACGTTTTCCCAGCCACCTCCCAACAATACCAATTTTGTACCTCAACGTCATCCTTTCACACCGAGATCGCCGCGACCTATGTCATCTCCGGGAGCATGCTCTGCTGTCAACGAAGGATATACCTGCCGGCCGATTGAAATCCCACCGGTTGATCAATGGAAACCCGATGTCGACTTCCACGACTCCAACAAGATCAATGGCTTGGATTTCCCCTCCAGAATCCGACAGAGCCGTTTTTCAAGCTACAAAGACATTGAAGGTATGGATCCCTTACAAGTCCCGCTCTGGAAGTTCTTGTACCAGGGCTTACACAACACCTGGCTCCGCCGTGTTGCATACGGACGAGAAACCTTCGTCCTTCCTTTTGACAACATAGGCACTACAGTATTTGTTGCTGAATTGGTATCACAACTACGCACCCGCAATGTGGATTTGGACAAACTTGCTACTTTTCGATCTCGCTCGGCTGGCCAATGTGTGAATCAAAAGGAAGCCACTCAAAATATGGCCAAAGACGTCGCTCAGCTGCTCCAATCTTGGCTCCCTGCTCAACCCTCTGCGGATGTGGCGAGCCAACAACGCATTCTTGAACTGGAAGCGGAACTGGCAAAGATGAAATCAGCCGCCAGTACGTCACCGGCTACGACACCTCAGGGGTCTACACCAGCCACGACACCGATCGGACGTGCACTCCAAGGACAACCCGCAGCTTCTACATCCTTTGACCCTTCGTCCCTGCTGATTTCTCCGGGATCCGTGAACTCATGGCTAGTGGATAACCAACCCTCATCGTCGACGGATACCCAGTACAAGAAATGGTTGAAAGACCTGAAGTTGCCCCAGCCCAAGCAAGACATTTTGGAGAAAAACTTGGAGAAGGTCAACGAATGGTGGCAAAACCAACCCGATGATGCCTCCAAAACTATCCAACGCGCTAGCGTGGCTATGGGTATTGACCCCTGCAAGCACAAAGGGGCTACTACTGACGACGCCGTCCTCAAGGTCATGACTGTGGCGTTATTGATGCACTCCTGACTAGCCTCGTACCTGAAATCACCAGGCTCAAAAGCAGCCAACATTATGCGAAAAAACTTGGGAGTTGGTTTTGGAGAAGACTGGTTGGTTTTGATTTGGTTTGGAGAAGGTCAACGAATGGTGGCAAAACCAACCCGATGATGCCTCCAAAACTATCCAACGCGCAAGCGTGGCTATGGGTATTGACCCCTGCAAGCACAAAGGGGCTACTACTGACGAAGTCGTCCTTAAGGTCATGACTGTGGCGTTATTGATGCACTCCTGACTAGCCTCGTACCTGAAATCACCAGGCTCAAAAGTAGCCAACATTATGAGAACTTTGGCCGTGGCTCATGCTTGTATTCTTGCCCTTGCATTGTTGACCCCCTTCACTTTGTCTCCTTCTGTTGATGTCTTTTTTGCTTTTCGGATGATTCAAACTGTATTGATGGGCCAGTATGTGTTATTACATCCACGAGCCAATCCGAAACTCCAGGCCTTGCTAAAAGGCACTCCGATGCAGAGCATTTTCTTTTGCACATCGTGGGAGGACTTGACAGTCGCCCTCCAATGTTTCAAACACCCTCAGGCGGTGTATATACGCTTCAGCCATATTGCTAATTTCCAACCAAAGTTCTATGTGGGTTCCACTTCTTCTTTTGTTTTGGACCGTGAACACTCTCGCTATCGGAAATTTCTGCAAGTGCAACAAAACAAATTCGTGTTGGCCGAAGTTGCCTTACGGTTTTGGTGCAGATTTGACAATTTCTGGATGTGGTCTGTTTTTCCGATCTACACCAATAAATCCAACTTTTGGGCTTTGGAACAAGCCTTAATTCAACTATGGCAACCTCGATTGAATACTCCGTTCATTTACCAGTTTTTCAATTGCCGCAAGGGACTCATTTCGCGTACCAAATTTTCCAATTCACGGCAATTTGGAGCATTTTCTTTGTGGCGGAAACTCCGTTGGCAATCTACACCTCAGCATCTTCGACGCGCTCTTCATAGTCCTCTTTTCCATCGACGAGTACAACTCTGGGAGATCATTCAGGATTTGGGCAGCAACTCCGTCCGACGCTTCCACATGGAGAAGAGACTTCGATCAAATGAAACTGGCGCCCAAGGATGCTATTTCATTCGACGCCTTGCCAACAACCTTGGAGAACCTCAAAGGTCGTACGCAATCAATGCCATTGACCGTGCCTTGACCTTCTGGAAAGCCAAACGAGTCCGAAAGCCGGTTCCCCTTCGTGCTCCTTGGCTACTAGCCCCCAATTGGACTCGCGATCTTCGACAGTTGCTCACTTCCCATGTCCATCGAACCCGATGCTACAACACCACCTTGCAGACTCCTTCCACCGGGATTGTCTTCACAAAGTTCCCGTCGGTTATGGACAGCTTGTGCAACCACAAAGAGGCCGCTACCAAGTGGGCTGATGGCGAAACCCCAAAATGTACCTGTGACGCTTTACGACCTCATGCTCTTCATCATCACCAATCTGATCACCACTTGGTCCTGGAGGGCGACAACCTACATTTCGATGAAGGCCCACACACATCCATAGCGACGGGCTCGCTTCAAAACAAAATTTTCCCACCCTCCAAAGAAATCCAGATATCCCTTCGCCTTGCTCTGCGGACGTGGACTACCCGGAACTCACTCCCTTCATTACAAAAAACCCATCTTGATGAACTTTGGCACCGATCTATTCACTCCCACTACCACGCCCTCCACAATCACATCATGCACAAAGACATCGTACGCTTCAAACGCCTCTTTCCAGAGGCCATCTTTCACAACGAGGACAAGCGAGCTACATCCCTACGAATCTACTGCCCAGTACTCTACTTCCAGTGCCTCACCACCACCTTCGCCGACCCGTTGGTGTTTCGAAAATTGGAAAACAGCCCAAATGACATCATCGAGAAGACCATCGCCGAGATCAATAACCAATTTGGCAAGGCATACCCATGGGCCCTTGGCGCTGGACGGGACCTACCGAATGCCTACGTCCTGCCCAAGCGGAAGAAACAGTTTCGGGCTGGGCGACCCATCGTCAGCTTCTTCACTGCACCTTTCCGGCCCATGTTGAACTGCATCGCCAAACTGATCTACAACCTTCTGCCCCAAGCGTTTCCCCACAACCTGGCAAAAGGCGATGTCTTCGACCTCATCAAGCTCCTCAAGGACACCGACTTCGATACGTTCCCTACTCCGCGTATACACAACCAAGATCTTGCTGGTTTTTTCACAAGTATTGACACTGACCGCTTCATTGCCAGCTGGCGACTGACCTTGCAATTCCTCTCGACCCTCATGAGTACCGACCCCGACGAAGTCATCTCAGTGAAGGCGACCCCTGGCAATACCACAGGCGATGTAGTCAAAGGCCGCACGTGTCGTACACTCAATGTGACCAGGAAGATCTTCATTCGTGACATTGAACGCATCATCCTTATGTCCTTGAAGATGACCCAATTTTCCATTGGCACTTCTGTTTTCGAGCAAGTCCGCGGCTCTCCTATGGGCTCCCCACTGAGTCCGGCGTTGTGCATGATGGTCGTCGCACTTTCTGAAGAAATCTGGTACCGAACTTACCGTACTACCCTGACTACCATGGATCTTACAGCTCGCCTCCTTCGCTATGTTGACAATCGACTGTGTTTGTCGGATCCTTCGTGGGACTACGAAATCTGCTTCGCCAATTTCCTTCACCCAGAGTTCTACGGCCACCCAATCATTTTGGAAACGGAACCGGGCCAGGAGTTCTTGGGCTTTTGCATCGAGTTCGAGCCTTTCGCCCTTCGCTACAGCCCTCCGCGCGACTTCAGTCCAACTTTCGGGTTTCGTCTCACGATTATTTCTGGTCGCCAAATGTGCGCACCCTGCACAAGAACGAACGCGAGGTTTTGCCGCATTGCACCGTTTGTACAGAGCAGCAGGTTTTTGCGAATCCGATTTAGCTGCCGCTGCCAAGCCTATCCGTCAATATTTGCACACCTCTTCATTGTGGTAAAATCCGGTGCCGCCCTGACACCTGTGCTTACGTCTCACGTTTCACATCCTGCTGAACGTCTCACCTCTCCCATCCACACTTTATTTTACCCGATGTCGGTGTATTGCTTTTTCAGCTGGCTCACCCTCAAACTCGTTTCCATTTATACCTTGGGCCTTATTCGACGCTTCGCGATGGCTTCTTCGTCTCCTACAACTTCAATCCCGATTCAAGAACCAGTGTTTCTTCAATTTCTTCATGATGTTCACCATGCTTACCTCCTACTACATCGAGCAATGGCGTTACTTCCACCTACTCTTATCCCCAATATTGAACCTACACCTCTTCCCAGCACAGACGTATGGAATCAACCCGATGGGCTGCGACCGCACTACTCGTACCGGACCAATGCCTTTATTGACACTGCCCACATCCCTTCGCCGGATATAGCTGAGGAAGAGGCACTTATGGATGAACTTTTGGAAACCCATCTTCCTGAACCACATCACCACGTTGCTGCCCCGTCACCTGAAGCCCTCCCTGCACCCTCGAAGCTTTCAACCACCACACCATCACCTCCGAATCGCAAACAGAAAGCCAAAGCAGCCCCCAAAGTACCTGCAAAACGTCGTCGCCGACTTGACAAATCCAGATCCCGTTCCTCGAGCCCATTGTCAATCTGGACCTTTGAAGACAAACAGAAACTTCGTACTTTGAAGGCGGACGAGAAGTCTCGATTTTCGTGGCGGGTGATCTCGACCAAGATGGGCAAATCGGAGGAAGACGTTCGCTCTATGTGGAATAAGATCAAAGACAGACTTGGCTGACCACCGGCGACGCGCAAACAAGAAAAAGATGTCCCGCGGCACCGTGTAACAATTTCAATACCCAAACTCCTGTGTATCTATTCTTCTTGACGTCAAGGTATTGCTTTACCTCGAACTATACTTTTTCACTATCACAACCCTTTTGGCATGGTTGCTCGACTCAAACCTTGAACTTCCACATTATACACACCGCCAGCCGTTTACTATGTCTCTCCGCATTCACCTGGATCGATATTGCCAACAGCGAGCTATGGCCCACGACAGTATCTCTCCTACCCGACGATCACGCTCTCCAACCAGGGCACCGTCTTCCGCTATGGGTTCTTCGCCTTTTCAGCACCCACCCGACCGGACATCTCCGCCTTCTACACCCCATCGACCGGTTATTTTCCAATTGGACCTGAAACCTATGCAGCAATTGGCCGCCAGAAACCCATATTACAACATCCTGGCCCCCAAGGTCGCGGGCAACCTCTCCACTGAAGCATATGACAGCCTGTTCCAGACTTTCAAGGTGATCTACCCTGACTACGCCCGCAGTCATTTCGTTTCAGACCTAAAAACAGTGGTCACGGACACGCTTCTACAGAGATGGTCGATACACCTACAGGCGACGGATTTCTACATGATGATCGACACCGATCAAGGAGCTCAGATGCTTGATGACCTCCCTCATTCTCTCCTGGACATTTTGAACTGGTTCTACCCGTCATGGAAAACTCATCAACATCTAGATGCCTTCACGTCCCGTGATTGTTCACCTTTGTTGCTGACACCCCATCCAGATCCACAAGACACGGGCTTCGCTGTCCATCTTCAAGTGATTCCTCGAGGGCATCCATTCGTCACTGCCACCCGATACACTAAGACTGCCGCGTGACTAGCCTTTTGAGATATAACCTTGATTCGCTCACGTCTGGAAAATAGGGAAAAGCACAGGTCGTGAAGTCCTCCGCCTTGATATTGACCTTCCTTTTTTGTATCCCTTGTTTCTCATGTCTCCCATATTGTGCTTCTCGTGGTTGTTTATTTCAATATGGACGTCTTCCAACGGAATTTCGGCTTCAGTTCAGTTCGTTTCGATATCATATTACTGCTTCTGTACATGACGACCTCCGCCACTGATGATGCTGCTCGGCTGGTTTCAACCCGCTCCTCACCTACATCAGTACATGGCCCAGACCCACATCTCCCACCTGATGATCCTACTTCAGCATCGTATATTCCCAGGGCAGCTAGAATGATTCCAACCTCTACAACCGTTCATTCCGTATTCATCAAGAAGCTGAGCTATCCCTTGTCTTCTCGTCCTGATGAACTGATGAACTTTGGATCGTGGAAAGGACACTAGATGGTATTGAAACGTGGAAGCCAGTGGAAACGTTTTTGGAGAACATGCACCTCACCAGTGATCGTGCCACCCTACGCACTACGGCTAATCATTGGCGCCAGTACTATGATGTACCCATCCAATCATCCTCCTCCTCTACGGCAACTTCCGTTCCTGTTCTCCCACATCCTGAACACACCAATGTCTACGTTTCTCAACCGTACGAAGCGATACCGGACCAGCTTCACATTTTACAATCATGCTGGGGACGTTCGGCTCAACACCATTCACAAGGTACCACTACTTCTTTATCTTGGCCACCATGGAGATCTACACCACCTTCTTCACCATCGGCAACATTTCACCGGACCTTACATTCCAATTACCCTACCGCACCTGCTCACCATATACATTGTCCACTGGATGCGAACGACCCTGGCCCGATGGATATGTCTGACTCCAGTGTGTAACACACCACATCATTTTGCGGAATGAAAAAAGAACAGTGACTAAACGTCGATTCGTGACTATTCACTAAGTACACCGTCTTCTTCTTCCATGTTTTGCTTGTGGGCTTTATTTTTTGATCACTATAGTATTCTTATGTCGCAGCCTGGGCTCCACGCTTGATACTCGACGCCATGGCTCATTCTTCTCGCCCTCACCCATATCGCGCTACATCCAGGGTTGATACACCACAAGGTCCCCGAACTGCTGCATGGCTTGCCGGACACCGAGGCCTTCCTGGTGATGTGGACCCTCCTCCATACAGACCTGTTCTGATTTTAGTTGACTACTCTCCTTTACAGGGATTGACACACCGTAGTGAACCTGACCGTGATCTCTACATGGCTCTTGCCAATTCAAATTTCAAGAATGTTAGTGCAGGCGAACTTGAAGCTCTTTTTACCTGGTCACGCCAGCTGGAACCAATTGAAGCAGGCATTCTTCCCATTCGAGACCTACGTCCCGCCATCACAACAAGATTGAGGACCCAATGGGACATCCAATTTGACCCTTCGAATTTGGAGTTTCGCTATTGCGATCTGGAAGGTGATGCATTCCAAGTTCCCAATGATTGGACTGTCATGCAGCTTTTGGAGGAATACCGTCCTGACTGGCGAATCCGGCAGTACAACTACATCGAATCCACTTTGCTCGTACCAGGTACCTCACAGCCTTTCGTGTTACGTCTGAGATGCCATAAAGTTAGCCCTGGAGTTATCCTACCCTGATGTGCTTCACTGGTGAACAGGAAAATGCCCGACTTGTTCTTTTCCTTTCATCCATGACACTTTATTGACACGGCGGACTCTTTGGAATTTCGCCTCTCGATTCATTTCCACCACTTTAGGTTCCGTGCATTGCTCTTTCCGTGGATTCAGAACAATTGGATTGACCATTGGATATTACTACTATTATTATTCTCGGGCTCGGCTTATTTATATTTTCCTGATTCCTCAGCCTTTGGTTTTGCCATTTAACGCATTTTCTGACCGTCTCACCCATGGAGCATAAACGTGACGCTACCGTGGCGGGCTTGGTTTGGCCTTCGAATCCCAACCGTGGACTCGCTTCCACAGCCCTTGATCCAGTGTCAGATGGCCAGGCTTCTGAACTATGTCACTCTATCGCCCCTGACCCTACGACCTCGACCACCTCGGCACCTTCGGCAGCTGACACTACAACCAACGACATCGGAACCACGCCCCACACCGATACATACTCAGGCCCTGCACTTCCTGATGTTCCTTTCCCGACTGAGCCAAGTCCTACCTACAACTTCTTCCATCGTGCTCACTTCTCATCACGCGTGGTCCACCAGATCCACTTCAAGATCATTACCCACTCCAACAATACCAGGGAGTTATTCATCGAAGAGATCCCCATGTCGGGGCTCTCCAAATGTCGTGATCCCGAGCACTACTTTTATGGTCTTTCGGGCAATTGGGAGTGGTCCCTGCGCACTGCGGATTATTGGCGCCATCACTTTGAGATTCCTCTAGTACATGGGCACCATCCTTTTCACAATGTTCCCATTGAGACCACTTCTCCTACGGAGGCAACCCGCTTAACTACGAAGATCCAGGAGCTGGCCAAACAACTTTCAGCCACTTTGACGGCCGCTATGGCATCTGGGGAAATCAACGACACGTGGAGGATGGTTGAAGGCATGAGCTTCCGTGACGCGATCCAAATACTTCAACTCGAAGCGAATTTCCCTTCTGAGTGAATGACCGCGGCTATGTACACTAGCACCGTGTAGCCTTATTGGATTTGATTGGTTCTGCCGACATCAGCCGCGATGTTCTTCCAAAATAATCAAACCCCGCTACATGCGGGGTGTGTGTGTGTGTAACATCTGAACAGATGTAAAACTTCTTTTGTTCTAATCTTCTCACATTTGCAGGGGGCCAGGAACCCATGACTGTCTGTCCTGGCCAACGAAGACCAGACAGCATGGGGGTGAAAACGTACCTGCGATTTTTTGAACTGTTGAACAAGCTGTCGTATTCATTATTTTGCAATCATTGCGTGTGAATGGCGAGGGGCTAAGCCAAGTACCCCAACACCATGATTTTATTTCTCCACGGTTGCCACAATCTGTATTTTATGCATCAGAACCTTCCTCAGTTTTTCGCCGAAACCATGTCGCCGACGGTATTTTTGATTTTCTGGATTATCTCGCCGATACCATGTCGCCGATGTATTTGGATTATTTTGTCAAAACCACGTCGCCGATATATAATTTTTTGATGACGATCTTGGCCATGGAAACCATCCAGGAGAACTTCCATTATTCGTAGGGTGCATCGTTAATTTCGTTGGTTCGTATCTAATCTGCATGTTTCAGGATTCAGTTCCTGCCGGATCATATAATGATCGATTCTTATCTAGTGTGTGTGTGTGTTTCGGGCTTCATATCTCCCGGAATGAGTGTTTTGGAACATTCATGTCAAGACCCCAAGTTTGGATGCTTTGGATGTTAAAACATATGGTTTTTGCAGGCTTGTCTTCAGAATCAATCCAGTGAATACGAAATTTCAGGTGTGTATCCATCCAGGTCTTCCCTCCTGTGGGTGTCTTGTAGGTCGCTTCGGTGAGCCGCAAGATCCGCGGCGCTCGGATTTGAGCGTCACTGGGCCACTGCAGGATTTCCCTCCTGCCGCAGGTGGTGGAAACAATGGAAAAGCACCAGAAATAATGCGGTAACGGAAGCCTAATCGTAAACCCATCATTTTTGGTGCTTAATAGACCATCATCAATTACATTTAATTACTACCCATTTCTGGTGATAATTGGGGATTATTATTGGGTTAATTACATTGGGTTTGTCGCATTAAAGGAAAATAGAAACATCATTGGCCAATTACTTTGTTGAAGCTCTGTCTTTTTTGCTGCTTCAGCAGCTTCAGCGAGTGTTTCTTGGTTGTGGTGCCATAAAGCTGCACCTGTCTCGTCCTGGCATATGAAATCAAGTCTTCAACATTCTTCAACTGAATATGCAGAATATACAGTAGTCACAGAAGTCACATTGAAACAAAGATGATCTATGATGCCCATCTACTTAGCACGTGACTGGAGGAAAAAAACAAAGTATGCCAAATTCTTACTTCAGCTATCTCCAGCTCTAGCTCATACAGCTAGTTGTTTATCATTTCCATTGGCTTCCAGGTGAAGCTATGCCAACTGGAATGCTCTCAGCTGTCCAGCTGCGTGGGTATTTCACATGACGGCGGGGTGCTGCAGGGAGAGTGATCCTACCCTCCGGTGAAATTGTGAGAATCATGAGATAATCATGGGATAATACTGGGACCATCATGGGATACTCATGGAAGATGGGTATAAATACAAACCGGTGTCATCAAACATGGCGATTGCACGGAAATCCCCGAACTAAATGGGAATTTTAGGATGGGAAAATCACCGAACTAATTAACTGAATCTAAATGAGGGGTGTTCCATTGCCACGAGTGATGAAGGGTAATGGTGCAGCTGATGTTCAGAGATCCTACCCCATTCGCCATTCTTTGCCAAGGGAAAATGCCAAAACCTGAAAATGTGTCCAAACAAATATGTGAATGGGCTTGTCATTGGTTTTCAGATATGCTTTTGCTGTCAATCTTTATTTGGATCCATGGACCCCACCAGCCAATGGAGGTTCTGATTGCGATCTTTGGACCTCTGACTGCGACTTTGGTGCTTTGGGTGCTGGAAACTATTCGCTGATGATACTTGGCCGGAAACCTTCGCGTAGGTCGTTCCTTGATCTCAAGAGATGGTGGCTGATTGATCCACTGGCTTCCTGATCTGCTGCGAAAATGGAGAACATATTTTGTGTATGTATAGATATACTACACAAAAATAGGCGTACAATAATAATATGTTTTGTTATAAAAATGATTATATATGTATATTGTATGTGTGTGTGTGATAGCTGATAGTTCATGATCTAGATTACAACTGCCAGAAACAATCATCTGGCGCGAGTACGGCGCGCGGGCGCGCGCGCGCCCTCCGAGGTCCAAAGGTTGCTTCAGAACTGAAATCCAGTCCCTTGGTCCCAAGGAGTTGGGAAATATTGGGAAGGGAATATGAATCCCAAAGTTCTTTGGCTAATTCTACATGATTTTTGAAAACCGGAAACCCATGAAAACCCCTATATTTGGAGGAAGAACCCTGGTTTCCCGTAACTTTGCCTCTATATAAACAAACCACTGAATTAAGGAGAAGATGGTTGAAATGACCCGAACCAAGAGGGCTATGACGATTTTGAACCAAGAATGGGGTGTGCGATATGTGTAATCCTACTAGCGGTCTAGCAAGGAGGGTATGACGATCTCTTGAACGCATAGTGTGTCCTTCACCTGCACAGGTAGAGCGGATGAAAATCAAATGGAATGAATGAGGGGAAGAATAAAGATATTTCCTGCCATTCATGCGATTCATGGTGCATCTTAACTGATTTAACTGTGTTCGAATGAAGAACCTCTATGAAAAAGGATAGAAAAAGGCACCAGATAGAATCTCCAGTCCAGACCTGCCCAGGTCCCCATCGTCCAAAGCTTGGCATGGGGGGTTGTCCCGGGGTGACCGTCCAGAAAGGTGGTTTTGTAAGTAAGGAATGTGGTAAACCATGGTAAACCCAATCATGTACCTCTAATTGGTGATTCTTTGTAATCCCTTCCCCCGAAATATTAATAGATATCCCCTCTTAAACTATGCATTCATGAGGATTTACACATATTTGGAATCATTTAGGGTGTGCTTTATTTATTTTACGGGGATGGGATTACCTTTAGATTATTTTATACATAATATATATATATATATATAATCCATTTCTGGTTGAGTTGGGGGTGCTTTACTGGTGGCTTTACCATATGAACCACGGATTGAAGCCTGTAGAGTTCGCTCACCAGCTGCACCAAGTGGGAGGGTCATCTAAATGGCATCATCGATTCCTGCAGTAGATTTGTGGATTTCAGGTGAGAAAACCCAACAAGAAAACCCATTGTGGGTATGTTTGGGTATTTGTTTGATACCCCCAAATGGTTTATTTTACATGGGGGATGGTTGGTCAAGTAAATATTGAATTGTTGTCGGGTTTGCCAGGTTAACCACACAAAAGATATAAAAGTACAATCTCATTCCTCATTGGATTGATTTCCGGGAAGATGTACAGGAACATCATATTTTATTGCAAAAACCATGGTGTCTAGTTTTGATTTTCATATGAGATTTCCCCTGAAACCATCTCAAACCAATCCATCGCTGCAGAAATGTGGGCTCATCAGCTGCGGTTCCACCTACGGGCGAAGGCCCGGAAGGCCCCAAAAGGCCCCGAAGGCCCCGGCCTGCGAGGACCGCGAGGACCGCGAGACCGCCATGGCGGCGGCGGCCGCTGCAGCGGTGAAACGGCGACAGGAAGTGGAGGCAGCCATTGCGGCTGGCGAAATCCACCCTGTGTGTCTTGGACGGGACCCAAACAGGACCCAGGAATCGGATGTGGTTTATGGTCGGGGATAGTCCATGTATAGCCGGGCATATGCGGGGCATCTATTTCCATTTTTTTCCAATTTCCTCGGCAGTGAAGAGTCCAGCTCTTGTCGCCACTTGCAGAATTCTCTAATTAGGGAAAATCTATACAAAGACTCAAACCCCTTGGTAGTCCGGCAAGTGAGTGCTATGCTCATACATCTGTGAGCTAGCCTCAAGTGCTTCACAGACCCAAGCTTTCAGGGGGATAAGTTCCAGGGAGGCAAAACGGTGGCAGGCAAATTGTCGCCTATCTGTACAAAGTTGGTCGACAATAGCTCTGGCCATCCCAGCAGCAAAAAGTGGCGGATACTCTTTACAAACCGCAGTTTTGAAATTGCCGTCCTTATCTTTCCCAATGGCAGTCTCGGTTGGGTACTTTGCTCCTTTATCTGCACAAGCAAACATAGAGCGCGCCAAATGCGGTAGGCGCAGACTGAAAAAAAAGTCCTGTAGGCTTCCGCACAGGTGCTCCCCATCTCCATTGGTCAAAGATTCTCAGGGCAAAATCGGGATGGTGTTTGAGAAGTTGGATAAAGGCACTGGTCCAAACAGAGGCTTTGTCAGTGTCAGCAGGGGGGCTGGATGCTCACTAAGAAAAAGCCCACCCAATACAAGGTGCCATGTGCATGCCATAAATGCTTGAAACATAAAGGCACTACCTTGTCGGCATTGACGTAGTTCCTTAGGTCGTAGGCCATCAAGGCCAAACAGCCGTGCAAATGTCCTTAGTGGCCGCGGCCACCGCAGCTTCTCTTTGTCCGGCAAGTCATCAGGTGGTGGAACGTGTCGAGCTGCCGAAAAGGTTTCACAGGGGGCACCACATACTGTTGCTGCAACAAGGCCTTGTTCATATAGGTGTGCAAGCTTCTGCCATGAAACTGATGATGCCGTTAGATCCCCATAATACGGGGAAACGGCTGTATCCATGGAGAGTACAGCTACCTCAATGCCTCTCTCCTCTGCCAGTTTAGCCAAATGCCAATGAACATCATGAGAACGCCTCCTTCCACTGAAGAGGTGAACAATCAAGAAGATCGGCTTAGCCAAAATCCCATCTGTCATGGGTGTGGCAGCATCTTTGGGTAGCGTGTTCCACTTAATCTTGCGCACCTCATTGTGCCAGTCTGTTTGTTGCTGATAGGTAGTGAAAATAGCATCTGGATCGTCTTTACGTGCTCTCGCACGGGCTACAGCAGCTGCATCAAAAGGCGGACGATGTTGCACATCGATTGCAAGCTCTGTTTCGGCCCGGGCAATGCAACGGTTAAGGAAAGTCACACGATCACGCATCTGGCATCGTGGCATATCTTTGGAGATTTCATAAAAGGCCTCATCTGCAATGCTTTCCGCCTCTCCATCAACAAATTCGGCAATCAAATCCTGCAAATGTGTCTGACCCCAGTGTAGGAATTCATCAGCAAACCAATCATCCAATTCATGGGGCCACGTGGCAAGGTAGTCAAACCAATGGTCCTCTAGTGGTCCAACAGCCACTAAATCATGAGAATGATCACAGAATCGTTGAAACCAATCACGAGTGGTGCTTGTAAGCCCATCACAGAGCAAGTTAACAGATTGCACCGGGTCTGGCGGCAAGGTGATATTATCCAAATCTCTCAAGAGAGAGTTGATTTCTTGACGCCAATTGGCAATCTGCGTTTGCAGCACAGGTGAAAAAATGCCTTGTGGGCCTTCGCATGGTATCGCTTCAATGCGATTGAGCCCTCTTACTCGAGAGGGAAAATGGACACGCTCATAATCAACAGCATAGCCACTCTTCCGTAGCACTTGATAGCAAGCATTACGCCCAGTACGTCTGGAGATATATGACAAATGTTGTTGGAGTCTCTGAGTAGTCCAAAAATGAACCATGCAGACCGGGCAAGTAGCACCATTAAGCAGGTCATGCTCAAGCGAAAAGATTCCATGGGCTTTTCTCCTGTGTGTGGCCAACCCTTGAGCGGTATCAAAATGTCTACCACAGGCACAATGATAATCGCATTCGGAAACTGTTTTACCAAAGAAAGGCGGGTCAAAGGTAGCCCCGTAATTTCCCAGAACACGAAAGAGCTGTCGGTGCCAAGAGAAAACATCAGCCATCATAGCTTCTTGAAAAAGATGCCTCTTCCCGGCTCGTTTAATCATGGCCTTCCATCCTGGTGCCCCACTTTGCCAGAACTCAATTGCTCCAGTAAGCGTGTGTGTCCAGTCCTCAGGGACACAATCCGGCAATACATCACGGAGCCAAACAATGTCAGCAAAAAGGCCACTGATCCAGGATTGCGACATATATTGAAATTCCATATGGAGCAGGCGCTGTGCAAAGCCAGGTCCATGTTGGAAGATCTTATGTGCATATAACAACCTATCTTGCGCAAGTCTAATGCGCGGTTCAAGGAAATGCGTCTGGGCAAACACTTGTGCATCAGTCATCTTCTCCATGGTCTTACGGTAACCAGTATTTAAAATATTCCGCAGGAAACCAACCAGGATCTTTTTCATGTGGTTAAGTTGGCTCGTTGATGGGGTTGCCCAGGCCCCTAGGCCAAAGTAGAGGCGAGTGCAAACCAAAGCATGAAAGAGCTGCAGTCGGGTAGCCACAGGAATATGCCTATTGCAAAATACCTGCCTGCGCATGGCACCAAAAGCAGAAGCGGCTTGCCCGCATCGGAAACGAAGTTCTTCAGCAAAGTCAGGCTTACTAGCAAATTGGGTGCCAAGGTGGCGATAGGACGCAGAAACATGCAACCAGGTCTGTCTATCATGGTCGAGCAAACAATGAAAACCACTAGGTTCGGTGAGCAAAAATGTTCGACGCAGATCAGGCGATCCTGCCCCATGAAAGGTAAGCACAGCACCGGTCTTCCCTTTATCCATGTTAAGATCAAATCCACGTCTGGTGAAAATACGATCAACAGTGCGGAGAAGTTCACGGATAGCAGGGACAAGCTCATCAGCCTGTCGTGTACACCATGGAATCGCTAAGTCATCACTCCACACAATGGTATCAAAATGAACATCAAACTGCGTAAGAAGTGCTTGGTAGCAAGTTTGGCGATCGATCCACGTGTTGATCTCAATGACTATGTCCATCATCAAGACATGGAAAACAATATCAGCAAGAGGGCTTCCAGGCCGCGTGCCACGGCGCGTACGGGTGATGCCGGGGCGTGCAGCAATAGTATGCCATGTATTAGTGTGCACATCTCGCAAGAGCTGCACCAAAAGAGGCGAAGCCCCAATGCGTTCAAGGAGCCCTGGCAATTTCAACCATGCTCGTAAGCCATCAGTGGTTCCATTTCCATTTTCAATAACTTGAAGAACATCTTGGACATCAGAACTAATGCTAGTACCACAGACAAGCTCGCGCACCAGGCGGTGGAAGGCATTAGAGAGGTCAATGAAAAGGACCCCTGTGCTGCACCCTTTGGTTTGCATGATTCGGCAAAATGTGCGCAGCGCCTGTGAAGCAAAACCGACCTGCTGGTGTTGGAAACCACCTATTTGTCCAGCTGGTTTAATCCGCTCAATAAGGCTAACGGTGGATGTTCTCAGCAAGGCATGAAGGCGTTTGGCTACTGATGGTAGCAGCATAATTCCACGGAAATGCTTAGCAGCGGTAGCACAAAGCCGTTTAGGAATAACCGCCATGATACCACCTTTATAGGCCAATGGTTCGGCCTGCCAAGTATATATCTTCAAGAAGAGATCGAAAAATAACCTTGCCGTCTCAGCAGGGAAGGCATGGAATAGTCCGGAAGCAATGGGATCAAGCCCAGTTGCCTTGCCAGGCGATGTACAACGGAACATATTCTCAATCTGCTGCAAAGACGGAAGGTCATAAATAGAGCAGTCTTTCTGAACACTTCCCTGTGCAAGTTGAAATTGATGGCATGCAGTAAGCAGGTTAGCTGCATCCACTGAACAACCGGCTTCGAGCTGTTGGAAGTATGGGTGCCATTGCTCTTCGAGTGCCTCAAGCTGTTCAGGTGGGGCCTGAAGTCTGCGTTGCTGGAACTTAGGTAAGGAGCGCCTAATAACTCTCCAAAGGTGCTTAGCCTGCCGAGGATGAACAAATGAGCCTGCTTCTTGGGCAAGCTTGCTGAAGAAGACCACATCATCATGTCGCAGGGCTTTAACAACCTTTCTACCAAGCCAGTAAAGATAGGAGATGGCCTGAGCAATCAAAATATCTTGCTGACGAAGTATGCAGGAAATAGGTTGCCAATAAGTCACCTCAGGTAGATCATGCCATGCTTTAAAGCAAGCCTGCAGTATCGTACGTTTTTGGAGGCCTTGTGCATCCCATAAATGCTTCCTCCAATCACGCTTTGAGAGCACAAGCTGCCATGTTTCACAGGACATACTTTCTTTGCGAGGATGTTTAGTACGCTTAGGTAAGCGTGGGATACACGTCTGCAAAATCTGCTGTTCCAATGAATGGGCATGGGAATGAACATCAACGGTGAAATCAGGCTGAATAATCCGCGCAAAAGCATTGGGATTCAGGGCATCAATGGCAATCTCAGGCAAAACCTTCTGAGGCGATCTATGCCGGGGTCTGCCGAACGGGCTTGGTCCTTCAAACTGAACAATGGCTGCCCTGTGGTCCTCCTTAATCGTAGAAACATCAATTTCGGTGTGTACAAATGCCTGACAGGTATCGAAACACCATTGAACAGGGAGGCCGACATAGTCACCACGTTTCCAGTCTCCATTAGAATGTTACCATGTACCACCTGGACCAACCTGGCATTGACTGAAAGTGGAGGGCAACCAAATACCTTGCTGTTGCAGAAAAGTACGGAAATGTTCTGAGTGACGGTTTTCGACTTCAGCCTGAAAATCACCAACATGAGTGGTGGAAATATTGCCTAGTCGTGCATTGGCGTCACAAAGGAGGACTCGTGACCATTCATTGTATTTTGACGGAATGAGTGTCCCAAGTTGTTCCCACCAATTCTGAATCTCAAAATCCGAGTAACCAGAGTGAGGTGCGTGCGCTGCTATAATAATGTAACGCAAAATTGGTGTAGCAATTCGTACAATAAGGATTCTCGGTTCCGCAACAATGATGGATAAATGTTGTTCAGTGAAATAAAATGGGTGTTCGCCGCCATTCTCCGAGGGAATGTAACCATGAGGGTGCTTCTTACTAAGTGCCAGGATAATGCCATAGCATCCAGAAGCAGTAGCAGCGCTTTTAACAAGAACATACCTGTCATCTTTAACACGGAACAGCTTCTTAAGACGTGTTTCTTGTAGAGCCACAATGTGAATACCCTGCAAATGGAATTGCTCAAGAATAGAGTCTTGTCGGGCAACACCTTGCAGCCCCCAATGTGGCTCATCAACTCCTTTAAGTGTCAGCACATTGCAGGTACCGAAACAGAGTGCGATTCGTCCAACACCTTCATCATCACAGGTAATGTCATGCGGAACCAGCGGGAAAACATCCGCTTTTGGCACTGTCAATGGTGCATCAGGAAGACAAATCTCAGTGCCTCTCCACATGTGACGGTAGTGAGGTTCGAATAGCATCCAAGCCCATTCTAGTGCCTTCACAATAGATTTTTGGGTAAGGAACTTCAAGAAATGAGTCACATCATGGGAACCCTCATGTTGTGCTGCGTGCAGTGCAAGCGAATCAACCAACTCATTACCTGGCTCTCCCTGGTGGCTGTGAACGTGCCAAGCCTGAGGTACAATTCCAAACCGAGCCGATATAATTCGGTGCAGGCTGCGTAGGAGACTACTAGTAAGTGGTGATTTATGGCTGTTCCATTTTCCAAGCATCTGCTGTCCAACTGTCAGAGAATCAAACCCAAGCCAAAGGGAACATGGCTGCATTTGTCCAAAGCTGATCTGTTTGAGAAGGTCGAATGCAAATTTGGATGCAACTAATGCGGCACCAACTTCCGCCTGATAAGAATTGTCCGCACAAGTTCTGCTGGAAATCATTCCGGCTTGGTACCATGTGTTATCAGAACAGATAAAGGCGGCAACTGCAACTCCGGCTTGTTCAGTATCGGCACAAAAGGACCCATCCAAATAAATGGTAAGAGTGTCACAACGGATCCCAATCTCCCAGAAAGGTAGTTCTAACCAGCTCCTGCACGACACATGTAAATGGACATCATCAGGAACACAGAAGGTAGGCAGGAACAGGTGGGAGTCAATCCACTCAAACGCCTGAATGGCCGGTGCCATGTCAAGTTTGATGGTATCAGGAGTGACCGCTCGTGTAGCTGAAAGTTGCAAAAGTCCGAGCCCCTCGGTGCCAGGTTCTTCTGGTTGAATAGGCGGACACCAATTTGCTGGGAGGTTGGCTCGACAAACTTGCATAATGATATTATGACCATCACTAATCCGGACACGATGCCCCGGTGGAATGGTATACTGCTCAAGTCGAAAAAAGCATTGCGTGCCTTGTGCCTGGCAGTCTCGATCATATGACGTCGCAACCAAAATATTCCGATCAGCAGTGATATCAGGTAAGGTGGCAACCAACCGGAAAGGTTGTCCCTGGTTCACGGCAGGATCATAAATGGTAATAAGCGGGGAAGACATTCAGGCATAGGGTGTTGGATGAGCAAAACATGCGCACTAATGGTAGGTTCTAAATGTGGCGGTCCAGGGGAAACAACAACAAAGTTGATCGGGGAATGTTGATCCAACAAACCTTCCCAACGTGCTTTGAGGATGTTTTCCCACTGGGTGAAGTCATCAAATAGTATGGCCTTACGACTCTGGAGACATCTAGGCAGGCCAATCCCAGGCGCAACAAACCATGTAAGGACATGCATCGCTCTTGTTTCTTCTTCCCACGCAACGGCACAATCAGTCCAGATAGCAAACGTTCAGGCTGAGTATGAATAGTTGATCGGCCAGGCGTGAACTCTGGAGCACGTGGGTTCAAACCAGACACAACAGAGGTTGAAGCAACCGGCTGCATTAAGGTAAGGTCATCAAAATGCTGTGTCAAGTCGCTGATTACGCCAGTCGAATTTGGTGGTTGCATGGGTGAGATTCGCATATAAAGGCTTTCAGCTGGGTGGATGTCAATCCAGGTACCAACCTGAGTAGGTCGTCTATTCTGGACTAGTGTACAGTGATGAGCATGGCAAAGAAACGATACTTCCATGGATCGAATGACACTGTCAAGATTCACCCTGTATCCAACTGAGAAGGCACCTTGGATGATCCCATCCGTCACTGTCCCCTCAACTAAGGCAGTAAGGATAGCCACAGTTTTGTCATCGGGTGGCGCTTGCTCAAGGATTATATGGCAGACATGACCATGTTCCCTATACTGTGGTGGGCGTGGCTTGACGACATAGATAGAAAACGGTATCCTTTGCTCCAGGAGATCAATCCAAGCATGTCGCAAATCGTAGGCCCATGTAATTGGATTACCAAGAAGCCGGAGGTGTCTAGGTTGATGGCAAACTGGATGTCGGTTGTGGTGTACAAACCAAGTAGCAACTGACAATGTAAGCTCATCATTCCAAGCATTCAAAATTCCATGAGTTTGAAACAGGGCTCCTAAATCCAATGACCATTGCATGTTATCATCCAGCAAGGGTCGTTCAGGTCGTGACCTAGGATGGTTCGCCCCTGGCAATGAGACTGGGAAATCATCAGGAAGCTCAAAATCTGCGGGCTTACATTCCAGTCTTGGTATAACATCAGTCTTGCAGGACCTATGAGTTGTCTGCTGCATAAGGTTAAAGGCATCCGCAATTTGATCTGTATAGATGTCAACATTATCAGCAGAAATCAAGACGGAAAGATGTGTTCCCATTTGAACAAAGAGCACATCATCTGGGAAGTAAGTTTGCCCTGCCATTTGTACAATCACAGGACGGTGACGATGTTCTTCAGGCACGGCTAATCTGATTACTTCACGGCCCAGAATACGGCCATAGAAGACATGCGCAAACTGTCGTGCTAACATTTGAAGAGGACCAGTTCCACGTACAGTGATAAGAACGGCAAACGAATTGGTCTGTAAGCCTTGTGTCAAGATCACATGTGAAACAGGTAAGTCATTGGGAGTAGAGGCAATCAGACTAGGTAGAGCGACAACATCAATAGGCGATGCCCTCATGATTCGATCGCGCCAACGAAAAATCAGGTCAGTACGCCACATAAATGATTCATCAGAGATCGTGGCCTCACGGGCCCGAGTGCAGTGATAATCAGTGTCATCATTAAGAAACCAAACCAAAACCTGAAGTGTAGGAAGGTAATCCGGTGGCTCTCTCTGATGGTATCTACGGAAGTGCTGCTCAAGAACCGGAATCCATGTAGGCCGAGCATCTGCAGGCAACAAAAATGAAGTATTACCTTCAACGGAGCCACTAGTCTCAGCAACAACTTGAGTAAAGTTTGGCTCGCTGGGCCTATCAAAGATTTCAACTCGAACAGCTCTTTGAAGAATGGCACGTAGCTGTGTATCTTCCAAAGTCAGGAGATGAGGGATTTCCATCCTAATACCTCTACTGATAATCAAACGGAAGGCATTCCCAGTAAGAACATTAACTTCATGATTGGCTCCAATGGGAATGCGCCCAAACCAAAGACTGCAGAGGTTTTCAAGAACATGTGGAGGGCAGTCCGTCTGCATGTGTAATGAGCCAAGTAGTCGACTTAAGTTGATTCTCCTTGGCAGAACCACCGCAAGTGTGTAGGGGCGCCGTTCAGCATCAGGATCAGAGTCATACACTGAAACCACACACGACTTGAGTTCATGGTTCTCTCTCTCTGTAATAATGATTTGGGCCAATGTTCCAGTGGCTGCATCTTCCGGTTCAGGATGCACCAATGCGAAGGAAAGATCGTTCCAATTCCTTACCCGATCATTCCAGGTGGCAGCAATCTGTTGTCGCCATTGCCGGAAGTCTTCACCAATCAATGTGATTCTCGAAGTGTGACATCTAGTAAAATCAGCATGGTGAAGGTACCAGCTTTCGATTCTGCCGGCTCTCTGTGGGAGCGCAGAGTCACTGGCCGTAATTTGCAGCATCCTATCCCAGATGGTTCGAAACACCTCTGGCTGGGCATCGATCGAATCAGGGTCAATAGGAGGCTGTTCAGGTTCCACAGCATTTCTAGCGGCCTCAATAGCTTGAAGAAATTCCTCAGTCAAACTATCTCCAGGTTGTGGGTTGCAACTTCCTAAATCAGCCCGCATGGGTTGTAGGTTGTGCATCCTGTTTTGTCGCCTGGAGGTTTGCAAGAGGGAGTCAACATCAATATCAAAAGGGGACCCTGCAACATCTTCGGCATCATCTACTGGGATCCTAATGCACATACCAGAATGGACAAGCTTGAAATCATCTTCATGTCCCCACCCAGCATTGGTCCATCCAATTCGGCTAAAGTCGAGCTGTCGAAGAAGGGGAATCTTTTCTGTAAGAGTTGCAATTGTCAAACGCTTGGGAATAAGGAGCGCAAACCGCACCAAAATTGTAGCCGAAGCACGACCCTGAAACTCGAGCGAAATAAGGATCGATTCAAGTGGCGTGGGCTGCTTGACGATCAAAACATGCGCTATATGTCTTTCCAGGTCAGACTTAGGCGGTGTCGGCAGAACGCAGGAGAGAGTATAGGACTCATGACGAACAGTATGGTACCTCCAAGGATAGAGGATTTCCTCCTCCCATGTCGTAGGATCACCGCTGATCCAAGCAATCTTAGGCTGTGTGCAAAGAGGCATACGATCATCATCCAGGAGCCACGTGTAAATCATGAATTCATGAAGTTCAGGAACGCAATCCTGCCTAGTTTCAGCCTCAACCACACGTTGAAGATCTATATGCCAGTCAGGAGGTGCTCTGCTCCAATCACTGGAAATACTATGAGTGCTATGGGCAGGAGAGCAGGATTGCATCGCATGGAAAACATCATCCTCTTCAGTTTCACTGCTAGATCTAGCAAGCGCTCGTACCTCATCTGGATCAAGTAGGCTAGGTGAATAACCAACTTGCGCTTCATCATGCTCGACCTGGTCCAAAATCAGAGAGGCCAGCCTGTGTCCAGTGAAGCATTTGCGAAGTTGGGCAATCATGTCGCTGTGATGGTGGAATTGCAATTCGTACATAGTCTCCATGGGCAACACGTCGTTGTCTGATATCATAATCAGGCCACCTAAATCCATCAAGCCAAAGCAAACAGCGACCGCCTTCAACCTGACAATAAATATCCACATTGGCCAGAAGGAGTAATGACTTCCTGTAAACCCATTCAGGTACAGGAAGCACGAACCTACGTGTGGCAGGTCCGACCTGGAAATGTGGCTCTGATCTATGTCCATGCACTTCAATATCAAAAAGGACTAGCTTGGCCTGCTGTCCAACTGCAATGTCAGGAAAGAGGTGTGCAATGATTGGTATGGCATCCGGTGGCAACCCAGGGAGAGGAGTATTAACCTCATAAGCATCAACGACAGATGCTGGGTTAACAGAATAGTGAAAAGCAATCTCCGCAATCATTTGGTCGTACTCAGTCCACTCAAGAAAGGTACGGATTGGCTCATCTCGCAGGTGAAAAAGGATGGCTTCCTGCCTGTTTCCAACACTAGATGGTGGGTGAATTTCAGGATGTGAGTCTATGCTGGCATCAGAACCATCAGAGTTGCCGAGCTCGGCTTCACTCGCTGAATCTTGCTGTATGAGTCCTTGGGGAATGCCTTGACCTTCGGTGAAGGCACCAGCTAATGTAACATCATTAGGATTATTGGCTTCATGTTTCCACGTTGATATTTGGACGAATGTGGAATCGTCATCTCGGTAATGGGTTTCTCCATCCAATTGCCGGCTCAACACGGCCTGTGTAGACAGCGGCTCCAGGCAAAAGGATTCAGTCAACTTGTTATCATCATTGTTTGTTTTACGGATCCTTTTCTTACTCCAAGGCTTAGTTTTCCAATGAAGCAAGGTAGCATGTGGAACCGTAATCAAATTCATATCCAAAACTTCGTCATCACCTAGCAGGATGTCAATATGATCCACAAAACAAACACGCTTCTGAAAGGGGCTGTTTGATTGGGGTCTCTGAGACAACTTGCACAAGGAAGAAGGTGACGACCTTGATAAAGGGGATGGGCTCAACTGCAACGCTCCATCATGGAGTCTATCAGTACAAACTTCCCATTGAAGACAGAGAGCATTGATAGCGGCCTTAAAAGGGCTTACAAATCTCGGCTCCGCAAGGATGGAGTGACTCCAAGGCAGGAGTATGGGTGAAACAATGTCCCAGCTATCGCTTACCCCAACGACAAACTCAGGGACAATAACTTCATTGGCCTCATGCGAAGAATTGCTAAGAACTTCTTCAACACGGCCAAGCTTCACTTTGGCGTAGTGGCAAATGGCTCTAATGAGCGTTGCCGCTTGGGAGGCTTGTCCGCAGCATCCTCCTTTTCGACCTCCTCCATCGCCTCTTCGGGCTTGGAACTTGAGATCTCTAGCCCAAGTGAGCCAGCACAACGCTTCAGTACTCCTTGGAGCTTCTGTCGCAAGGCATCTTCTTCTTTGTCGATTGCATCCTCTGTCAAATCTTCTACTTCTGTCGGTGACGGTGCAGGCAAATTGGGTGGATTGGTACCACCTGCTGCTTGACTGCTGAGCTGTTGTATGATAAGGTTGGTAGCTGTGACCTCCGTACGTGCACGGTTGGCCTGGTCCGTAAGCAAGGTTTGGTGCTTGCGGAAATCTTTCAATTGTGACTCCCACATCGAAATACCAGCTGCCAAATGCGCCATCCATTGAGATCGGTGGGCTCTTCGTTGTTCCGTCACTTCTGCTAGATGTTTCTTGGCTTTCCCAAGGTATTTTGTGGCTTGGTGTAGGTTCTTTATGCCTACACGTCCATGCTCTCGGTCGGCTTTCTCTATGAGCAACTTGGTATCTTCTGGCATTGTACTCGGATCTGGATAGGCTTTCTTCAAATGCTCTATCCACTCCAGGTCTGGGCTGCTGGAGGTTGCTGTAATCGCGGCAAAAGGGCTCGGTGCAAGCTCTGAGGTCGGCATGAACTTGGAGGCATCCAAGGAATGCCAGGAAGCAAACCCTGCTTCTCCGACCTGAAACGGTGATGTTTGCACTGTTTCCTGTCCTTTGCTTGGGTGCATTCCTTTCTTGCTTTTCTGCTTCCCTTTGCCAGCACTCTTGCCACGGCCAATAGGCTTTTGCTGATTGGCCCTGTGATGCGGAGAAGGACTTGGCTCCGCATTTCTGTAACTTGTGGCTCTGCTTGTTGAGCGACTTGCAGCACTCTTCCATGAAGCCTCTTGCCAGTCTTCCCATTGAGATTCCTGCCAGTTGTACGGTTTCGGTTGCGTTCTGTGACGCACACCAGCCGTCCAAGGGCCATAGCAGATTGCACATTGAGAAGCCCATTTCTTGTTTAGGCGCCCACATGGGCACTTCCACGGATAATACTCCGAGTTCTCGTCTGGGAGAGAATCCATGACTTCTTGGATATTCGCAATAAATTGATGGTCTCGGCTGTGATGATTCTTGAGAATTTTGCGGATCCTTCTCAATGAAAACTTCGTCAAAGAAATTCGACCCTTTCTGAACAAGTACCAATCTCTGCGAGCGTGTGCTCGCTGTCTGCGAGCTCTGCGTCGAAAGGTATTTATATTCAGCGGAATCTTTGAGATGCGTAAAGAACACGATGATCACCAAAAATGCCAAGAGGAAACTGCACATAAAACGAAATGACACGAATAATGCACACTCCAATCAGGGAAAATCACCTGTGGCAGCACCAAATCAAATCGTTAAATACCGGTAGTAGGCCCCCGCAGTGCCAGCAAAATGTAAATGAAAATCGGTAGTCGGTCCCCGCAGTACCAGAAATAAATTGAAATTGCAAGCAATGTACAAAATTAGTGAACGGCTGAGTGAACAGCAGCGGTCACCCCAGGTTAAAAGGGCTAGGACCCTAAATAGCAATGACCAAATTCACGAAGTGGAACAGGAAAATCAACTGCCCAATGCCGCAAAAATTGTCAATGAAGAACCAAATCGAAAGGTAAATCGGCTGATCGAACAGCAGCGAGACCCAACGAAAAGGAAGGCCACAAGCAGGCCCGCGAGTCTGAACAACACAGACCCGCTAAGGTATGGCTCAGAGAATGGACGTAATTCCGGGGGGCGATTGAGCCGATACCTTGGGGCATCTATTCCTGGTAAAAATAACTGGGTTATAATTAATATGGTTCCTACCTCAAATTGCCCAAACATGGATCCAGATGTGACGGTCAAAAACGACAGACTTACCCTAACTAATTGGCACCCAAGTGGCCAGGACTTGGATTGCAACATGGCTGAGAGACTTTCAACCTGACCTTCATTTTGTCTCGCAGAGGGTTGAATAATATTGATGGGAGCTCATGGTTCCGACGCAATCGCATGCCTATTCTCCACAAAACGTACGAAAACGTCAGATGGTCCCTCTCTCCTGGTAGAGAACCCTTTACCAAGAGGTCAATCAGGATATTTGATGGCCATAAATCGGGGTTTTTCACCCCCTTCTGGGCAAACCCGACCCGGGTCGAAATACGCAGCACGCTGGCCCAACAAACACCATGAACTCTACGGACTGATGGCAGGATCGATCAGTGATGGCAACCAATATCCCCAATCCAGCATGAATTCACCAGACTCACTGGTACTTAGTAGATCATCTTAGATAAACTGATAAACTAGATCGCCAGATGATTCCAAATACGTAGATGTAATGACAACTGTAATGATGTGGATAACTGGGATCTCTTCTCGAAATGTCAACCAGCGCTTCTATAGCCACAGCCGAAAAAACCCGTGCCCTCCAAGGTCGCCCACCCCAGCGCCCAAGCGCCGCAATTCCCTTCCGGATGAAGTCCATGGGGGGTTCTGGAAATATCAGCGGAGAGTGGCCGTGGCGTATGTGACCCTGGGCATCCAGGGCATCCAGGGCTTGGGATGAAAACCATGGGCCTGGATAAAACAAAAACCAAAGCACAAAAAAAGAAGCAGTAAAAGTAAATCTGGATAAATCTGGCAACAAACAAAATGGTCTATAATTACAATTATTAATAGTATTAATAGTATTAATAGTACCCAGCAAGAATTAGTGATCTTAGTCGACTGCATGACCCACCCTTGGGTGCTCTCGGAGATCAAGGGACGCATGGGGCCAAAAGTTTCTACCGCTGGGTATATCCCAGTTGCCAAGACATGCCAAGACTGGTAATCTCAGGGTTTATACCAAGAAAAAGGGGAAGGGTCCCCAGTTGTGGATGGCACCCGGGTTTCATGGATGTTGGGCGAGAAATACTGATGGAAGTTGCTGTTTCCTTGGGCAACCCATGGGCGAAAAGAAACACAACTTGGGGGAAGACTCAAGTGTTTCTTGCTCAGCATTGCCATCATGTTCAGCATTATTTCAATAGTGTCTCAATCAGTAGCTGGATTTATTGCGTAAATGCGTTGGCTTTGTCAAAGGACCACCGTAAACATCATCGATGCATCGGGCGCTCCAGGAAACACCATCCATCTACCCTTTGGTAACTTAAGATAGCTTGGAAATCACCATGTGTAGTAGATAGATAAACCATCATAAGCCGTCTATATCATTCTATATCTATAGGCAATTTATGGCAATTTTCCATGGCTATGTCCAAGCTCAGCTGTGGCCAGCTTAGGAATGTGAAGGCGCAGCTCGCAGTGGCTGCGTTGATCTGCGGGAATTTCTTGGTGAATATCATGGAGAAATGGATTGATCCCTGTGGAGACAAGCACAAGGATGTCGCCTGAAGGAATTGATGTTGCTGATTTTTGCTGGGAAGAGGTCCAAAACAATCCAAAACATCAATCATTTCATATCATTTGATATCATTTGATCATATTCGATATTGATGATATTGAATGCTTGCGCCTCACTTGTCAACATCATCACGGGGTCACATGATGGTCCACGGAAACGATTTTGGCGCGAAGCCCCAGGTCTGGCGAGGGACGGATTTGTTCTTCAATCTGATTTTCTTTATGGAAACTTGGCTGAAGGCACTCTCGAGAAGCAGCTGGTGAAGATTGGTGAAAACTTGTGGCCGTGGCCATGTGTTGTGGCCGATTGTGGCCCCAGTGGATGAGCAACTGCGTGCACTCTGCCATTGGCATGATCATTCTGGGAATTTATATTATACATATGTATATATATATATATGTATATATATATATATGCACTTGTACATCATTTTCCTGCAAAAGTGTACAAATGTTGGATCAGTTCATTGTAGGTCACATGTTTCCTGTCAAGCTTGGAGATCAGTGCACCAGTAGCTAAGGAGCTGTTGATAAACATGTACGGTTTTTGGTTCATTCGTTTCTGGACCTCTGCATGGAACGTCTTTGACACCGTCGTGGTGTCAATTGGCGTGCTAGATCCTTGGCTGTGAACCTAGAGGTTCTCGGAAGAGGGCGAGTTGGCAAAGTCATGGTTGGGGAGTCTACTGTAAGACACTGTAAGCAACTGAAATCATATGAAATTAGGAGTTTAGTTAAATAAAAGTAACCAACACACATGAGTATTAAATTCACAAGCATGGGCATGTGACCAGCACACAGGCAGACTCAACCAACGAGACAGGGGTATAGCCACATGCTTCAACCTTTAAAGAATCTATAGCATCCACAGATGGAGTCGTCAGTCTTGGCACATATTGGTAAATATCGTGGTGCTAAGTTTTTCCATCTTTGGAATGCCCAGCTTGACCATCCAATATGACCCCCATTCACCTGCAGTCCACAACAGAATGCATTCGTCGGGCTGGCAGGCTCCTTCCAGGAGGGGTTTAGCCTGGCTCATACGCTATCATACGCTGTTTGCTTCAGCAGAGAGATTACCATAAGTAAAGTATAAGTAAAGTATAGTAAAGTATCATCAAATCCACTTTGGGTTGTTCTGACTCAAGATGAAATGCGTTCTATACGCTGCATTCTGCAAGCTACCTAGCATTGGTTCTTAATTAGCATTGTATTACATCTCAGGTGGCTTCTGAAGGCGATCTGCTTTGAAAATGAGGTACCGTTACATCCAGTAGTTAATCAGCAAGAATCAGCATTTTCTCTATTAAAACATATTAAAAGTATTCAAAATTGCCAATACTGTGGAAATAGGTGCTCATTATTGCTCAATGGTCTTCACAATTCCCAAAAAAAAATCCGCACCAGTTTTTGCAATTTTCTGCCGTATTTTCTTGGCCCTGAGGACATTTTCCAAGTGCCCCTTCCGGGACCGCTGAGTTTGCTGCGGATGATGCGCGCCTTTCGAGTTTTTCGACTCTTCAAGCGAGTGCTGCCTGGCAGTTCCCGAGGATGATGGACACCTTACAAGGTGGTGACCCGTAGTTCATAGCTATTTAAATGTATTCAATTAATTATTCAATTAAACATGGGGGTAAAAGCAACAAAAATGGACTTATAGGTTAACTAACTTGGTTGGTTACGAGGCGAACTAGGATGTCTTGCGGAGATATCTAGGGTTAATGATGCTCAATGGGGTTGATAGACCAGCTTAAACATAACTATGGGGCACCATGTTGTAGATACCCTTAGCTGGATCCCGATTTATCAAATTGGTTGATGGAGAGGTTGACCCATTGAACAACTCAAATCATTTGAACAACAAAAATCGGTACATGCTGGTGAATAGACATGCGTGGTGCAAAAATGGATCAAACTGGTACCAGGCTGACCTCTGTGCTTTTTGCAGAACATAAAAATTGAGGTGGCCCAGGGTGATCCACTTTTGTCGCAACGGGGGCAGATTCCAAGGAAGTCGCTCAAGAAGATTCTCGATTCTTTGGCGCACGCGCTGCCATCACATGTCAATTCATTTGGCATTTTGGCCAATTTACATGCCATTGCCATTGCACTGTGGGCTGCGGGTTTCCAGATGTGCGGTGGTTGATTTCTACACCAGCAGGTTTTCGTATTCAAAGCTGAGGGATTGTGACAAGAATCCATTGCCATGGGATCCCTGGTTCATGATGGTTCTGTTCCTGTAATATCAGTGATCGAAGGAAGTTTAGAAGTCAAACTTCCGACAGTATGGACAGATGAAGAGCAGAGATGGGAAGAGTCAGAGAAGAGAAGAGAAGAAGAAAGAAGATCAAAGAAGAGAAATTCAGAAGAAAGAAGATCCAGGCGCGCGAAAAGGTAGGAAAGTCGCGAAACGCCGTGTTTTTCCAATGATTTGTGGCTCCGGGCTCCGGGGTCGAAAAGTATGCTCGCTAAAGCGGCGGGTGTGGAGCCATCTGGCCAGATGAGAGATGAAACGTTGCACGCCGTCGTGGCGCGAAGCACGTTTGGAAGTCAAAATGTACAAAACACACCAACGTCGGACCACTTTTGGAAGCTGAGATGTCGAAAAAGTGCACGCTGTTGCGGCGCGAAGCACATTTCCATGTCAAAATGTACAAAACACACCAGGTCCGGACCACTTTTGGAAGTTGAGATGTCGAAAAAGTGCACGCTGTTGTGGCGCGAAGCACATTTCGAAGTCAAAAGTGTAAAAAACTGACGGGTCCGGAGCACTTTTGGACGTTTAGATGTCATTTTGCGTGGCAGGCGCAAGGGATTCTGCACCTTGTCAAAACTGAGCAAAACGTGAGCAAAACGTGAGGGTTTTGTGGCATTCCCTAAAACGATGGCAGGCGTGGGACATTTGAAGAGGATCTGGCAAGATATCTTTTGCGTGGCAGGCGCAGTACAAGAGACATGTTCATCAGAGCTATTCGAAGGTCAGGGCG
>CAMXCT020001178.1:0-37500 GCA_947184155.2 Cladocopium goreaui | reverse complement strand
CCTTCAAGCAAATTTCCATGGAAAGACTGCAATCATGAATGAGATAGATTGCGATATTTAGACAATTATTATCTCGTTCGTGGATCACTGACTACAGTCCAGTCAGTGATAAATGTATCTATATCCTATTTGCAAATATATTTACACACACACATCTATCTATATATATATAGAGACATGCAAACATATTTACAAATATCTATACGTATATGAGAGTGAAAGAGAGACATCGATAGATGGATAGGATAGGATAGAATAGGATAGGAGGGGATAGGATAGGAGAAGAGAGGATAGGATAGGGTAGGGTAGGGTAGGGTAGGATGGGATAGATATAGGATAGATATAGGATAGATATAGGATAGATATAAGATAGATATAAGATAGATAGGATCAATAGGATAGATAGGATAGATCTAAATCTAATGGATGGATGGATAGATAGATAGATAGACAGATAGATAGACAGATAGATAGATAGATAGAGATAGATAGAGATAGATAGAGATAGATAGAGATAGATAGAGATAGATAGATAGATAGATAGAGATAGATAGAGATAGATAGATAGACAGACAGACAGATAGATAGATTGATTGATTGATTCGAAAATTAGAATTATAGATAGATAGATTAGATTAGATTAGATGAGATTAGATTAGATAGGTAGATAGATAGATAGATAGGATAAATTAGATAGGTTAGATAGATTAGGTAGATCAGATAGGTTAGATAGGATAGATAGGATAGGTAGATAGATAGGTAGATAGATAGGTAGGTAGATAGATATACATACTATGTAGTGGTCGTAACAATGACTTTCAGATGATGCAAGTTTGCTCAAAAAGAGGCGGAAACGTTCCAACTGCAGGTCCGAGGCGGTTGCTAGACCCTTGGTGTATGGCGAGGATAGCTTCCTAGCCTTTGGAGCCTGGGCATGGGCAGATCGCGGTACATCTGATCCACTGATGTCAAAAGATTGGGAAGAACTGGTTGGTGGTTTGAAATTTTGGTTCTATCGCTGTTTTTTCATACCTATAATTTCACAGATGTTGTGAATATACTATATAAGACTATATATATATGTGTGTGTGTTGTTCATGTATTCTCATTTCATTTTTGTTGACATTGTCCCTCTGGATTGGTATGATGAAGCAAAATGACTTGCCACCAACCACATTGGTTGTAAATGCCTACAAGTGGTTGTTTTTCCCATTTGACGAATATCATTGTTCCAACACAAATCAGCATCTAAATTTGACTTTAGATTTAGCGGCAGTGTTCCCCGAGATCTCGAAGGACACTTTGCGCAATAGTCTTCAACATTTTGATAACTAAATGTATGTCAAAATCAGATGTGCTGAACCCCCTACAAGGACCCGCCTGTAGGGGACATCTTCCATCGTCGTTCATTTCTTTTTGTACCCCAGCCTCGGAATGTCCGAATCGAGGAAGCATCCTATATTTCATTTCGTTTCAACTGCTTTGTGGAGTTGAGTTTTGGCAGCACCATTACATATCATTGCCATGCTGGGAACCGCATCCTCCAAACCAATTCAAATAGGGATTCAATAGGGGTATAAAACCAATAGGGGTATAAAACCAACCATTTCAGGGGGATAAGATAGATCTATGGGATATACTGGGGATATACTAGTTATGGGCATAGATTCGACTAATTGGCCCTTGGCATTTTTCCGCTGGTTTCAGCCTTCATGTCCTGAAAGTGTTTGCCCTATCTGAGGGCTCCAAATGCAGGATGAAATGCCGAAAATGAAGAACTGTTCAAAAGTTGGCGCAGGTCATATTGATCGAAACACGTTTTTTTCTCGTGAATTTTTTCCGGTGTTTTTCCGGATCCATGATTTACTCCTATAGGACAACATGGAGGGGCCCGTCCGATGCGTCGGAAGAAAAGCACTGGTTGGATCGCTCAGGTGTTGATCAATGTTACCATCGCCATCCTCCTGGAGAAGATGGTGGATGACGGGCCCCTTGGGCGGTCCAGAATGTTCACCCGGGATTCCAGGTAAACCCCCAGTTGATCAATTCATATAATTAACATTAAGTAACTGGGGTAACTGGGATACCAGTTTCCAGATGTTTCAAGAACAATTTATCACAATTCTCGGGGTAAACTGGGTAAACTCCCCAATTAAGAGTCAAGTTTTTGTTCATCCTGGAGTGACAGTGTCATGTCGATACACTGAATCGGGCGTTGGCTTGCTGGAGACCATGCGACCCTGAGGATCTGAGGTTCGTGGGGCAGCGTTTGTGTATCTGGGGAAGTTGCAGTTACGGAAAAAATGTGTCATTTGTTTGTGGAACTAGCAGGATCGACTGCTATCCTGGGTTCCATGTGAAATTTAGATTTGCTCAAAGCTTATGTTTACCAGGATTAGGATTGCAGGAAAATCGTTGGATGATAACTTCTGAAGAGTGTGCTGCCTCGTGGTTTCAATTTCTTCTTGCCTTTCCATACCTTTTTCCCTCGAAGGGGAATGGTGAACCCCAATTGGCTCTTGGGGATATATCCCAACATGATCCAAGCCCACAATTTACATTATTCTGACCTGCACGTCCTGGTTGATCTGGTTGTTGGTGATAGTTACTTAGTTGACACGTTGGAATCCCATCCCAACATCAAGACACATCAAGTATCCCCCATGTGTTCCGTGATATGATCCGAAATTTTGATTGCCAGCGGTCTGTCACCTTCAGGTCTGAAAAGATGGAGGAGGCTCAGAGAAATGTTGCTTGGTCAAAGAATCACTGGGGACCAACTGAAATATGTTGATATAGACAGCATGTTCAACCCCGGGACACATATATATATATAAATAATGAGGAGAAACCACCTATTGTTTGATAGTGAAAAGGTTTGTTATCAGCAAGTCCTGCACAAATTGTTTTGCCAGGTTGATTTACTTTCGCCCGGATCCAATAGAAGAAGCATCAACTAGGAGAAATTGGGACTTTGGGGCTGAGAATTAGCTCATTTTTGCCAAGGAACTGCAAGACAATCTTGAAAATCACAACCATGGACGAGAATCCTTGGTTTTGTATGTTTTTTGGTTATCCACTGTTATCCAGACTCCAAGCCGATGTCAAGCCGAGGCTTACTTAGCACAAGAAGCTGCCCGGCTGGGCCTTGATGAGGGTCTACGGATAGCAGCTGATGATGTTGGCAGCCTGGCTGAAGGAATAGCGTTCTTGCCGGCTGTTTCATTCAACTATTTGTGCCACACCTTGTGATATAATATGATGTAGATATATGTAGATCATGTCACATCATATACCAGTAGTACCGCACAAGGCGGTGGCGGAAGTTTCAAAAATAGGAAACCTATAGGAGAGGTTGGTGGTTGTGAATCAGGGATGGCAGAGCGAAGCCACTGATGGACCGAAAGGTGCTTGAGGTCACCTCTCTTTCTCTCTCTTTCTCTGACTATCTATCTATGTATCTATGTATCTATGTATCTATGTACCTATCTATCTATCTATCTATCGATCTGTCTATCTATCTATCTATCTATCTATCTATCTATCTATCTATCTATCTATCTATCTATCTATCTATCTATCTATCTATCTATCTAGCTCTATCTATCTATCTATCTACCTATGTATCTATCTGTCTATCTATCTATCTAGCTATCTATCTATCTATCTCTCTCTCTCTCTTTCTTTCATCTGTTTATCTGTCTGGCTGTCTAGCTGTCTATCTATCCATCTATCTATCTGTCTATCTGTCTACCTGTCTATCTATCTATCTAATCTACCTACCTACCTACCTATCTATCTATCTTTCTATCTATCTATCTATCTATCTCTCTCTCTCTATCTATCTATCTATTTATCTATCTATGTATCTGTCTGTCTATCTATCTATCTAGCTATCTATCTATCTATGTATCTATCTGTCTGTCTGTCTATCTATCTATGTATCTATTTATCTATCTATTTATCTATCCATCTATCTATCTATCTATCTATCTCTCTATCTCCCTATGTATGTATGTATGTATGTATGTATGTATCTATGTATCTATGTATCTATCTATCTATCTATCTATCTCTCCATCGATCTATTGTAGTTGTAGTTGTAGTTGTAGTTGTTGTTGTTGTTGTTGTTGTAGCTGTAGTTGTTGTAGTTCTAGTTCTAGTTGTAGTTGTTGTGCAGTTGTAGTTGTAGTTGTAGTAGTAGTAGTAGTAGTTGTTGTTGTTGTTGTTGTTGTCGTTGTTGTTGTTGCTGTTGTCGTCGAAGTTAGGGTAGTTAAGCTAGTGAAGTTCCTTAAGTTAGTCAAGTTAATCAGTGTCTACTTTTTCGACATCAGCACGTCAAAAAAGGCGCAAAACCCTCAGTTTTTTACACTTTTGACTTCCAAATGTGCTTCGCGCCACAACGGCGTGCACTTTTTCGACACTTTTTCGACATCTGAACCTCCAAAAGTGGTCCGAGACCGTCAGTTTTTTACACTTTTGACTTGAAATGTGCTTCGCGCCACAACGGCGTGCACTTTTTCGACATCTCAACTTCCAAAAGTGGTCCGGAGCTGCGGTGTTTTGTACATTTTGACTTGGAAATGTGCTTCGCGCCACAACGGCGTGCACTTTTTCGACATCACAACTTCCAAAAGTGGTCCGACGCTGAGGTGTTTTGTACATTTTGACTTGGAAATGTGCTTCGCGCCACAACGGCGTGCACTTTTTCGACATCATAACTTCCAAAAGTGGTCCGACCTGGTGTGTTTTGTACATTTTGACTTGGAAATGTGCTTCGCGCCACAACGGCGTGCAATTTTTCATCGTTCCTGTGGCCAGCTGGGTCCGCACCCGCCGCTTTAGCGAGCCTACTTTTCGACCCTCCGGAGCCACACATCATTGGAAAAACGCAGTGTTTCGCGACTTTCCTACCTTTTCGCGCATCTGTATCTTCTGTCCTCTTACTCTTTCTCTTCTGATCTTCTCTCTTCTAATCTTCCTCTTCTCTCTGCCTCTGCCCTGCTCTGCTTTTCATCTGTCCATATTGTCGGAAGTTTGACTTCTAAACTTCCTTCGATCATATTGTACTACATAGTATGTGTAGCTGCTAGCTCACCACTAATTTCATGAATTTATGTGCATGAAACAGCAGTAGGCTACCTTGTGCAATGACGTGGGCTTGGCATAGATCCAGTTGTAGGTTGTATGCCATTGGTCATTTATGACTCAGGCATAAAGAACACTACGCAGGCTATTGTGTGTACTCCTTATTTTCATCCTGGGAAGTATTTCAAATGAAAATCATATCTTTGGGGTGGAGAAAAACACAATCAACCAGTGTAGCGGTTTTTTCTCGGAAATTTGCAGGGCTCCCCATGAAGCCGGGTCTGTTCAAGAAAAGCTTGGGTTTCGCCACTGAGATGATCTAAAGCATTGTGGGGCGGATGTTTGCCCCAGGTTCAATAGTTTTCGACTGGCAGATATATGCTGTCTATATGTTGTCTATTACTTTGTTGGGCAGTTTGCTGACGGTGATTCTCCCAGGTTACCTATAGCAATCAATGAATCAATGGAGAATTCCCCACCAAAAACGAGATGATTTACGCAGTTTTACCATCAGTTTGACCCCAGGTGCAGTGAATCCTAGTGACTGGCAGCTGGAGAGCGATGAGTGCGGTTTCTCGGCAGAAAATCACGCCTTCCAATCACTGGGGTCATTTTCGCTATGTTAAACGACCAGCGTCTTTGAAATTGGAGTCCTGTTGGAAATTTCTAGTAAAGCACTGGGCACTGTGCACCTCCAGGATGGCGACGGATATTGCCCTGAACACCAATAGCAGGTTCTTGCCGGCCGATAAAAGATAGGGCCTGACAGGGCAACCAAAAAGTGGTCCGCTGCTTGTTTTACGCCGAATTATAGCTATGCCCCTTCCTTTTCCGTTTCTTCCAAATCATTACGTAGGGTTGAATAACAAGCTCCACAATGGGCTTTCAATGGGGTTCTGACCATGGGGGCATGTTAGCGTCAGCAGCTTGTCCATCGCAGGTTCAGACGTCCTTCAATTTGAGGGAGAGGTCAATCAAATGAGACGAGACATGTCACCTTTGTCTTGATTTAGTGTTTTTTCTTGTGTCGGGAATGTGGAGGGCAGGATTCTTCGGCAATGTACCTGGAAGTTGAGATTTTGTTGTTTGACCACGCTGGGCTTATTCTTGGGGCTGGCAGTTGCTGTGCCAGCTGAAAAGTCGTATGGCATTTGGGGTTTTGCATGCCTACTGCTCAAATCATTCTGTATTGAATACTGCATTGTTCACATGCAACCTCACCTTCCCTGACCTTCTGTGGTAAAAGGTTCATGAGATGACCCACAATTAGTTTTATTTGCCTATCCCAATCGACTTATTTCTAGTCCCGAACAGAGCGAAGAGTGGCAGCTCTTCAATCCCTTGTTCACCCTGCATGGAAGAGCCGTTTTTGATGCGGGTTGTCGAATCGTGGCTGTAGCACGATTTGAGGTCAGTACTCAGACCCTTGGTGATTTGTTTCAGTCAATGTTTTCACCTTTTTTTTGTGGCTTCAGTCAGGTTATGTTGGGTTTATGTGGCTTTCGTTTTTCGCAATTTTGGCTGAATCACGTAGGATAAGTAGCACCTTTTGCTGTTGCCAAGCATATCGTGTTTGGTTTCTGCTATCAGGGTATGCTCAAAAAGAAACCAAGGCAAAATGATGCAAAATGCATCGCTGAAACTGCTAAGGACAAGGCTTGAAAGACGTCCTCTTCGCTTTGAAGACTGAATCGCACAAGCTTCCCATCCACACAGCAGCTGTGGATAGGAGTTCCCCAGCAGTGGCTACAGAGCTTGAGGCGCTTGAGGTAGCATCAGTCACCAGCGACAGGGAATTCAAGGAATGACCTCAAGTTGTGGCGGGTGTGACGGTGGATGAGCTTTATCTGACTCACTGCCATGACAAGATAATGCAGGGACGACACCAATGTAAATAAAGATGTACATGTGCTTTCTTCCATTTGTAATCATTTTCTAGCTTGCTTTATACACGTGTGTGTGGAATGTATAAAAAAAGGGATGGGTGCATCACTAAATTGAAGACTCTGATTTTGCAGCTGACCGCAGAACAGCTGTTACTAGTATGTATCTTCCGTCACACCTATGCCATCAGGCCCAAGTCCCTGGCATCCTGGGGCTGGGGCGCTTCCACTTAGATGGCATCCAATGATCATGTGTTTTTTGCATCACTTGGGCTGATTGCCCCACTTTTCATCACTTTTCTTCGTATCTTCTGCAGATGCTGGCCGAACCACCAGTCCTGCTTTTCAAAAGGTGTCAGGGATCACAAAAGCCTTCTCTTTTCTGTTTTGATGATTTTTGTCAACTTTCCCAGTATTTTGATTAATCAAAACCCTAAAAAACAAAGGAACTCCCCTGCAGATCATTGGACGTGGCCTTTAGATCGCAACACCCTCCAGAGGAGGCGAAAAAGACTTCGGCACCGAAACAGCTTTCACCCAGACACAAAAATGGGGGCATCCTGCTGTGCTGTCCAGGGATGTCAAGGGGATACCCTGCCCTGGTTCGGGGGATTTCCCATTGCCATGTTTGATTAGCGGCCTTGTGACAGTAATTTTATAACTTCTTTGGTTCCCAAGAGGTTTTCTTATGCAAAATTTCGACCGGAGGAAACGATTTCCAGGTGCAATTGCTCATTTCCGCCTTTTGGCAAAGCAGGCCACACTTAAATGATCATGATGTAAGATAATGTAAGACTCTAAGACGATGTAAGTCTTGACGAGTCTGGGAGAAAAATGCAACCGTTGCCCGAGCCCATCTCCAATCACTGTCGGCTTGTTAAGTCTCAGTCTTATCCCGAGGTTCGGCCGTTTCTCGGCGCTGCAAGCCATTCGTCGCGTGGCCGTGGTTGCCACTGGTCATGGGCCTCAGCCGGGCATTGTCGAGCTAGCAGCACACGGCAATTGAGTATCCGGACCTGTATAAATTGGGTGCTCATGGAAAAACAAACTAAACAACCCCCAAAGTACTGGTATGGGGAATTGTCCATTGACATGTTTGATTAATTTTGATTAAGTATTTCATTTGATTTCATGTGGCTGTTTCCTTTAGAGGACTGAGTTTAAAACCGCTGAAAAGCTGCTATAAAACTTCGGAGAACGACAACCATGTGGAAATGGGAAGAGACCTGCAAAAGCATTCTGGCAGACCAAATTGGTTGTTGAATTCGCCATCGCGGTAGCTGTTGAGACGAGATGGAGAAGGGTGAGCCAAACTCATTCGCAGTTCATTTCCTACACTGTGCTGTTTTTGTTCACATTTTTTGTCGTGAATGTAGTGCCCTTATCTTGTTAGCTTTGCATGAAGATGTTAACCTGATTAGTTCCTAAAGTGGCTTTCCAATCAGGAATTTCTCGTGAATTGTTTCCCACAAACTGTACTGAGGTGGTGGTCCCTGCATGTCTATGTTTCTGCCCATCAAGTGATGCCATCTTAGCCACCCTGCATCAAACGAGGCGGCATCAACGACGTGCGCTTAAATGCCTTGCAACTCTTTGTCCTGCGCCCCAGTGGACGGTGAGTCCATTTACTGTCGCCACAGAGGTGATGGTCATTTTTTTGTGTGATATCATGATGCATCATTGATATTCCTCGATCATTAAGTCGGCAAATGATCAAGATCATGTTCAGACAATTCATGACTGTGAGACCCCCTTGAATCATTGCTGCGCACCAAATTTAAGGCCGTGTTGTTGACATTGTCGGTAGTGACTCTTGCTTGTGCCGCCATTGTTGCTGCTGTTGGTGGTGCAAGTTCGTGACAGCAAGTTCTCAGTTCAATGATGACTTCCCATTTATACTGGAGGTGGCTGGACATTGGAAACCCCTCTTTGTAACTCAGAAAGTCAGGAAGATGGGGGCCTACGAACATCTACCAACCAGGTCACCATCATCAGACAATCATGGCATGACGTTGTCATTTCTGTTCCGGGGAGCGGATCAAGGCCCAACAACTGCGGAGTGGAATTGGCAGTGCCTCTGTGGAGAGGAAGTGGATCTAGTTAAGTTATATCATGCTGTTACATCGAATCTATATGCTAGTATCACCTGGTGATATGGGATGGTAGTGGATGGTTCAACTCTGGTGGTATCAGACTCCATTGGCCGCCTCTCTTTATATAGGGGTTATCACAAAGGCAGCAGGGGTTTCATCCAGAGTGCTACCTACAGTATGAGCTGATGGTTGCTCTTGTGACCTTTGCCACTCCATGCCACTCCAGCTCGCGAAGTCATGTAAGAAAAATTGACAAGGCAGAACCGGACCGTGATTGTTTGTTATTCTTTGCATGATGCTTTCCCCAAGGGGCATTTTTGTTGCCTTTCCTGCCATATTTCCTACCTGCAGATCTTTGTCCCTTTGGGGTTGCGGTACAAGCAGCATGGCCCAGCCAAGGCACAAAGTATTTGCTGGAAATCATCCCGTACCCCTCAGATGAGGCCCCGCCGGGTTGTGCCATGTTTTGCCTGCGCCTGACAGAACGCGAGGCTCCAATCCCATGAATCTGGCCAGAGCTCAAATATTTACACCCCCGAGGTGGCTTTAAAAAAGTGGTCACCCAGTTTCAGTACACTCAGTACACTAAGTCAAGTGAGAAATGACCAGAGGTTATGGTCCCTTGGTCCCTTGGTCCCTCATTTGGGGGCCACGGTGGCCCTGGTCGTTGGAGGCCCATCTGCGGCACGCACTGCAGAACGACCACGTGGATGCTATGCTGGGGCCATGGGGAAGCACAGCTGCAGTTAGTCGGCTTCAACTCAGGATGGATTTCATGGCCCGGGCATCCTGCGTTTAGTTGCTTTGTGCTGGCTTACAATACCCATAGGATCCATGTATGGTAATTATATATGGTAACATTTACCATCAATATACCCCAAATGTTAGCATATATAACATACATGGATCCTATGGGATAGGCTAATGGATTTTTGTAGATATATTGCGATCTCTACAATTGGGTGGGGTTATAAACCCTTCCAGTGGGACATCAGACATATTTCCCTCGCTGGGAGGATTTCTTCCATCCCTACTTGCGATGATTTCCCCAATTCATCACCTGGATTTGTAACTCGCTAATTCGTAAAAAATGGCTTCGTTTCCACTAGGAGATCCAACTAGTTCGTCCACCAAGAATGGTGAATCTAATGAGGTGGGGAGTTGTTTTGTTATATTTGTCATCAAGTGACAATTTACTTGGAATCATGAGACCCAATTGTGTAAGCCCAAGGAACAATTTGATGTTTGCTCAATAATGTGACCCCTATACTTAGGCCCCAGAAAGAGAGCGATGTACTTTGAACCCCTACCAAGTTGATGATGGTTTACTTTGAACATCTTTGAACTATATTTCTATTTGTTGGTGCTGGCTTTCAATTCCCAATAATCTGACCGCATTACTCAGCATGGATCAGTCAGCATGGATCAGTCAGCATGGATCAGCGACCAACCTTGACATCCAGGAAAGTCTGAAGATGACCAGCTCCTCCAGCACTTGGCGCCTGGGCGTGATAGCGATTTGGTATGATTTGGTATGGTAGCTAGGTTGTCAGACCTCAAAACGTGTGAGAACCAGCTATACTTATATAATATCTAATAATGTATTAAGTTGTGCGTATGATATGTTTGTCATTGACACAATATACGTTCTTGTCCAAATATAATCGTAGATCTATTTCTATTCACATAGTGCATATATATATATACACATACATATATGCATATATACACCCCCCAAAAAAAAATGGGACGAATTGGACAGATTTTGCCTGGCCAAATTGCTGTGCTTGCGTTCACGAGATGCTGAGGCAGATTTGCATCGACCGAAGGCAGATGATTGAAGTGACCTCTTTTTTGGCATTGCTGGAGCCACTGGAGCCACTGATTGTTGAATCTGCATGGTTTGGATTATATTAAATTACCTGGGGACAGTAAGTTGTCAGGATGGCGATGGAGGGAGGGAGAGAGAGGGGGAGAGAGAGAGAGAGAGAGTAATTTGTCAGAGCTTCATGTTGTTGATTGTCGGGCCCCTGTGTCTTCCACATGGAGGTAGTTCTGAATATTGTGGGGTGGCTCTACCCAATTGACAATGAACTATTTGGATGGGTTGAAGCTACCAACTGGATTGGCTACATACGTAGCTTCAAATAGTTGGATCATAGGTAGGACGCAGGGTGAGAGACTCACGAGTGGCAGGTCATAGTTGCTGGACTGGAAGGTAGCAACACTTGGCCCAAGGTGACTCGGCAGTGGCAAAACCTTCCAAATGGAAGGGTTGATGTTTCCCGTTCTAAGTTTTTGTATGTTTTTGTGGTTGTTGCTAGATCTATTAGATTTGTTAGATCTATTTATATAGATCTATTAGATCTATTAGATTTAGTAAATCTATTAGATCTATAGATCAGATCTGTCAGGACATTGCATCAAATTGCATCAAATTGTGTTTCATCCCTCACCTGTGACGTTGACTTGTGGCATCTTGTGGCCACTCCTTAACCCTCGTGTGACATGTCAGCTGGCCAAGCCAGTTTCAAGCATGCTTCGTTTCAATTCCTACTTGGATGTGATCCCAATTGATGCATAGTCACGCATAGTTTTGGGAGGGCTGCAATCACCAGCCACTTTCGATTAACGGGAACTTCCACCTCCGGCACCGGCACGGAGGTTGTCAACCTCCACTCGAACTTGCCGCAACACATAACGGAGCCGTTCCATCGTTCCGCATTCGTGCTGCTGTGGTCATGACAGAATGCCCAACCCCAAATTCTGTATGTTGTCTTTTCATGTCCTCTCCATTGTGCCTCAAATTTAATCCTCCCACTTGACTTTCAGATTTTGTGGGCTATGGATGGCATTTGGAAGCATTGAGATATGTCGCTTAGCCAGATCATCCCAGATCCCCTTGGTTCATGACAGCCAATTATAGCAATATTCAGGAGATGTTGCTGCGCAGCATTGGTCTTGCTGGGCTCAGCTTGGCACTGGTGAGCAGCACCAGCCTTGCGAGGTGGGAGAAACGTGCATCCGGTACGATGTAGCGGAAGAACCAGCATCAACGAAGTTTGGAATGTTCAAACGTAGTTTAAACAACTCCAGATGTTTCTGACATTTTCTGACCTTCAACTCATTTTAACTCCATAGCTTCATGCTTCAGCTACTGGCACCCAAGCTTGGCATCCCCATCGCATCGCTCTCCCACCATGCGGGTCTCCCTTTGCCTGGCCTTCTTCGCCCAAGCGGCCGCCACGCCGCAAGCGCAGCCGCTGCTGCTGCAGCTGCAGCAGCTGCAGGCGGAGCTGTCGCAGCAGCGACAGGTGATCCAGGAGCTGCAAGAGACACGACGTTTGCAGGCGGAGGAGAGTGAAACTTGGTGCGAAAATGTGCTTAAATGTCCTAAAAAACCTAAAAAGGTGGGGGGACCAGAGATGACGATTTAGGTCATTCATGGTCATTCTGTAGGCTTCAGATTTATAAATGGTCTTAGGTGATGGTTAGGTGATGATTGAACATAGAACATGACATTGATAAACTATACTATACCAGCATGTTTGTTTGTGAAATCTCAAGTTTTCATGGTTTCACCAGCTGCACGAGTGATTTGCAGATCATCACGGTTGAATCCTGAAGATTGATAATTTTAGGGTTGTTAATCCATATTAATTCTTAGAAGACTGGATAATGATCGCAAGGTTGGCCGTTTTTTTTAAATGTTTCCATGCGATTTGCAATGGCTTGGGCCTCAGTTCACAGCCATCGTTTTTGATGTTTTGTGGGATCAGGAAAGTATCGATGACAAGATCACCAAGTTGCAGAAAGCTGATTTGGGACTGGGTGGAGCCCTTGACTCAGCCTGGCTGTGCCTCTGTGGTGCTCTGGTGATGTTCATGCACGCAGGCTTCGCCATGTTGGAGACGGGAAGCTGCCGCGCCAAGAACGCATCCAACGTTCTCATGAAGAATTTGGTGAATGTTTGCGCTGGAACCTTGGGCTGGTGGAGCATCGGCTGGGCACTGGCCTATGGCGAACAACATGGCAATGGTTTCATTGGAACCGACGGCTTCTTTGGCTTCGGCTTCTACACGCGCGACAAGGCCAGTGGAGTGATCACACCTGTTGAATGCACTGCTGATGGCTGTCAATCGACTATGTTAAGCTGGTTCTTCCAATGGGCGTTTTGTACTGCCGGTGCCACCATCGTGAGCGGGGCAGTAGCCGAGCGTGTCAAGAGCCCCACCTATGCTGCCTTTGCGTTCTTGATGACAAGCTTCATCTATCCCATGGTTGTGGCATCCACCTGGGGTGGTGGCTGGTTGGCCTCACTTTACGGCGTAGGCTACATGGACTCTTGGGCTGATAGCTCCAAGTAGTATTATACAAAGAGACATATTTTATGAGTCCAATTTAACTTTATTTTTTATATTTTTTTTTGAATAGGTTTCCCACCTTTGCGCTAGTGAACCCCATTCTAGATCCTTGGTGTGTCAAATATTTATTAGTGCCTGATTTGTGTAATATATCGGTGCATACATGCATGCATACATACATATTATGAATATATAATCACATATATATATATACATATTATTAAAGTATAGATAGATTATTATAATTTATTGTATTTATGTACTTTTTTTATATGTTTTATTCTATGTTCAGTATGGATGGATGGATGAATGGATGGATGGATGAGGATGGATGAGGATGGATGAGGATGGATGAGGATGGATGAGGATGGATGAGGATGGATGAGGATGGATGAGGATGGATGAGAATGGATGAGGATGGATGAGGATGGATGAGGATGGATGAGGATGGATGAGGATGGATGAGGATGGATGAGGATGGATGAGGATGGATGAGGATGGATGAGGATGGATGAGGATGGATGAGGATGGATGAGGATGGATGAGGATGGATGAGGATGGATGAGGATGGATGATGATGGATGAGGATGGATGAGGATGGATGAGGATGGATGAGGATGGATGAGGATGGATGAGGATGGATGAGGATGGATGAGGATGGATGAGGATGGATGAGGATGGATGAGGATGGATGAGGATGGATGATGATGGATGATGATGGATGATGATGGATGATGATGGATGAGGATGGATGAGGATGGATGAGGATGGATGAGGATGGATGAATGGATGAATGGATGAGGATGGATGAGGATGGATGAGGATGGATGAGGATGGATGAGGATGGATGAGGATGGATGAGGATGGATGAGGATGGATGAGGATGGATGAGGATGGATGAGGATGGATGAGGATGGATGAGGATGGATGATGATGGATGAGGATGGATGAGGATGGATGAGGATGGATGATGGATGATGGGATGGATGAGGATGGATGAGGATGGATGAGGATGGATGAGGATGGATGAGGATGGATGAGGATGGATGAGGATGGATGAGGATGGATGAGGATGGATGAGGATGGATGAGGATGGATGAGGATGGATGAGGATGGATGAGGATGGATGAGGATGGATGATGATGGATGAGGATGGATGAGGATGGATGAGGATGGATGATGGATGATGATGGATGATGATGGATGATGATGGATGAGGATGGATGAGGATGGATGAGGATGGATGAGGATGGATGAGGATGGATGAGGATGGATGAGGATGGATGAGGATGCATGGATCGATGGATGAGGATGATGAGGATGGATGAGGATGGATGAGGATGGATGAGGATGGATGAGGATGGATGGATCGATGGATGGATGGATGGGTGGATAGATGGATAGATAGATAATAGATAGATAGATAGATAGATGGATAGATAGATGGATAGATAGATAGATGGATAGATAGATATATAGATAGATTATATATGTACTTTTTCTAATATTTTTCTAATTTGTTTGGGATGGATTGAGTGCAGCAATCAGGACTTCGCGGGTTCAGGTGTTGTGCATCTTACCGGTGGCATCAGTGGACTGGTTGGCACCACCATCTTGGGAGCCCGCACTGGACGCTTCACCAACCCAGAGGAGTTTGAATGTCACAACCTGCCATTGGTTCCTTGGATTTCCTGCTGATGTTTGACCAAAAAAATGGGTGAATCCACTCGAAATGGGAGATCTACACGGGACTGCATAAATCTACTACTGGGAATATGTTAGTGTACGTTTTTCTTTGTTGTACCCATCTTAAGCAAATTCAAGGTTGTGTTGGGCACCTTTGCTCTTTGGTTCGGCTGGTATGGCTTTAACCCGGGCTCCACCTTGACCATGAAGTCCGGCAGCGATGGTGCTCTGGCTGCACAGGTGGCCATGAACACCACCTTAGCTGCAGCCACTGGGGGCATCACCGTGTTTTTGCTGCGCTATGTCATCACGCACAAGTACGATGTGGGCGCCCTGTGCAACGGCATCCTGGCGGGGTTGGTGTCGATCACCGCGGGCTGCGGAAACATGGAGAGCGGAAGTGCCTTTGCCACCGGCTTGATTGGAGGTGGGCTTATTCAAACAACATCAAACAACCAGTGCCCTTAAATGCGCTGGTTGATCATCATTTTCCTCGCTCAAACTTGAATATTTCATCATGTCTCGTCATGTTTCATCATTTCTCATCATTCTTGGGTTTATCCAATTTTCATGGAGAAACCTGGAGGCTTTGTGTACCAGGCAGCATCCATGCTGCTCCAAAAGCTCCACATTGATGACCCGGTGGATGCCAGTCCGGTCCACGGCTTTTGTGGAGCCTGGGGACTCATTGCAGCAGGCCTCTTCGACTGGGGTCGTGGCATTGACCAGTACCATGGCTGGAGTGGATTCGGGTGCATGGAGAAGGATGATGGTGGCTGCCAGACCGGCATTGGTGGCACTGCCATTGGGGTCCAAATCATCATGGTCCTGTCCATTGTGGCATGGGCCGGCACCCTGTCCGGTGTTGGTTTCTTCCTGTTGAAGGTCACTGGGTTGCTGCGCTATGGCACTCATTTGGAAGAAGTGGGCATTGATTCCCATCACCACTCTCCACCAAAGGCCTATGCTTTGGGACCTCAATCTCTTTCCCCGTCCAGGGTTTATGCCAACATGAACTCGGAAGAATCTGAGCCTTCAACAACAATGTGAGGACATGTCAATAGGTAGGCGCGCAGATGACCTACCAGTTTGACTAAGGGAAGTGGAGCTTCTCATGCAAGGAGTGCCTGCAGTGTGTGAAATCACACTGCAGTAGCATCGTTTCGTGTTCCTGTAACTTATCCTGTGCTCCTGTGCCAACAGGACTGAATTCGAGCCAGTTGCCGCATTTGCTTGGCAATTTCATGTTTTGGCTTCCTTTGACGATCTCTTCATTGTGTTTTGTCAGGGAGAAGCAAGCAAGTTTAGTGGCCGTGTCTCAAGCATGCGGCCCTTAGCCTTAGAGGCCTTAGACAACACTTTTCCGGTGCCCCGCGGCTTCTTCCATTGGTTCCATCGGAGCCAGCCAGGCCCTTCACGGACCTACAGTGCAGCCGTGGCGCGAAACGAGTAGAGTCAGCGACCAACGGGCAGAATGTTGAAGAATTTCAAGTGAACATAATATGAAATCATATGAACATATTTACGCTCGGCTGGACAGCTGGAGATGGAGGAGCTCAAGGTTTTGGGTTCTTGGGTTCCATGTCCCGCTAGGCACTGCCAAGTGGCGCCACAATTCTTGGAGGATTTGGGCATCTCAGCAACTTGTCAGACACAATTCCCTCATCCCCCATTACAAATTCACTACAATTTCGCCTCACATCATGCCATCATGGGCCTGGAATGCACCTTCCTCATCTTTCGTGATTTGCGGTTTCTGGAGCAAGGTGCAATTGAAGGCGCTTCATGCGTTCGCACGGAATACACATGGATCTTCTATGATCTTTATCTTTTTGTAGCGACTGGCTCTCCATCAGTTTTGATGCATGGCCATGGAAGCAGCTAGCAGGGCATCCATAAGGCCTTCTATCCTGAGGTGATACTGAACTCCAGCCTCGACAGCAGTGATCCCAACTGGCAAGGCAGATGGGCAGCTAGTTTTGGGAGTTTTGGAGCTAGTGAAAGAGGAAGATGCCAAGATCATGCAGCCCAAAAGGGGGCACATAATCACAGATAATCATATCCATCGGTATCTTGTTCAACACTATTAAACCAATAATGAAGCCATAAAGCATAAAGCAAAACTGCGGCGGAGACCCGTGAGCGCGTTCTGCCAGGTCTTGCTGATAACTTGGGCTCCGCTCAGCCAGATCTTCTCCTGGTTTGTTTGGATGACCTGGCAGTTCAGAGGCCAGGCATTCTGAAGCAAAGTGGTGGGAAAAACTGGACTCGTAACTTCCTATGACTGGGACATTGTTTGGACGCTTTGAGCCTAAATTATAATATCTAAATTTAGCTCCAAAAATTGCTGTCAGTGTAGCTGCGCTTGTGGCAGACTAGCACGACTGGGGACCGGAGAGATGCTGCCATCAGGCTACTGACAGTGATGAAGACCATGGGTGGAGGAGACCGGTGCTAAGATTGCTAAGTATACAAATGGATCGGCATTGGTGTTGCACAGTATTGAACAGTGCACAGCAGTATAATATATATATACATATAGATTAATATAATCACCATATACTATTTATATCTATGTATGAATATGATCAAAATATCTCAACATCCTCCAGTTTTTCTGCTGGTTCAGGGTCTTCTGGATTCAGATTTGGATGCCCATCTTCGCTGGATTTTTGCTCCAGGAGGCTTTTTCCCCAAGGCCTTGTTGCTGCCAACGCTGGATGTGGCCAGATCTGATCTTCCAGAGCTGAATCTCGGAGAAATTTACTGCAGCCAGGGTCAATACTCGATTTTTTCAGCGAGATGAAGGCATCAAACATGGGGAGATGAAATAAAATGGCAAGATGGCTGAAAAACTCTGGATAGAAATGATGTTTCTGTTGGGTCCTAACGAGATATTTGGCTTCATGATGTTTTTTGACAATTTTCAACCTACAGAACCAGTCCAAAATAAAAAAATGGGGCTTTGGCAGCTGGCAGCGGCCGCAATCAAAGGACCTGGTCCATTGGAGCTGATTGCTGGCTGGAGGGTGGCCCCCTGACCTTTAGGCCGCTGAATTTTTGTGCCGCTGATGATCTATGCTGATCTAGAGGGACCTCAAACAACCAAGCCCTTTTGATTTTTATAAGTGATGATTAAGCCTTAGGGAAACTATGTATATATATTATATATACATTAATATATAATATATAGATTGATTGATTTAATGGCATTGAACTCGGTTCGTAGTCACCAGTGGTGGCTGCAGCACCCAGTCTCTCCTCCTTTCGTTCCGGCAAGCCCCAGGCCAAGTTACAGCAAAGCTCAGTTTATCCAAGACTATCAACGACAATTCTATGCTTCTTGGTGTAGACACAATGGGACTGCTGGGAGCATGGCGTGTGATGATATATTTGAAGCATAATATTTTATGTAGATTGATGTCACTGAATCAGATTGGAGAGCTATTTCGAGCTGAATCTCGAGTAATTACCGAAACCTCGCTGAGCCAGTCTGCAGGTCCACGAACTGAATCCAGTTGCACCAAGAGTTGACCCAATTTTGCCATTGAGTTACCAAAAATACGGCCCCAGTAAGATGGATTTTTGAAGCCTTTTAAGGCCATGTTAGATAAGGTGACATCATAATCATGGTACATGGTTGGCCCTTGCGGAACATATCCCCGACCTACCCTTTTTTGTGGGGGCTTATCGGGTTGGAACATGTTATGTTACAATATGTTGCAATCAATCATTTGCCAAATCATCAGCTGGGGGGTTTATTGCAACTAATCCAGTGTTGATATGTGTTGATCAGATACATTTGAAATCATGTGCAGTATATAACCCTGTTACTTCCCATGTGCTCTGAGACAGTTGCAGTTTTATATTCCAAGTATGCTCACATAGTTTTTCCACCTTCAAAATATCTAAGTGATATGTCCCACTCCCCCGGATAATTCCATCTCCTCAAAATCAAATACCCTCAATAAGGGACCCGACATTAAACCAAGATTTTGGTTTGCTTGTCTGAGGGAAAAATAGGTTGACAAAATACACGTGCATAGCTGCATAACATTGCATATCTGAACTTATATCTCTCAACACCAGATGTATAAACAATATAGCAATCCCAAAAAGATACAAAAGTAAAAATCCACCAAAATAGTCATTATATGTCATTATAGTATTTATATATATATATATATATTTATTTATTTATAATATTACATCACATCATGATTTATAACCCTGTAAAATCACTACACTATAGCAAATATATAAACATGTCTTCCTGGTGGTTAGTATATCCCCATGGCCGGGGCAAGGCTTCACCACCGCTTGCGGCAGCTGAAGCCTATGCGGCCGCCGAGCTCATGGTGTTGGCATTGGAAGGCCGTGGTAAGGGATGCGAAACAGCGGAGATTTTTTTGGGGCACCAAACATGGGAAGTTGGTAGACATTTAAAGGAGATGTGTAATTATATAAGATTTTCTATATGTGGCTAATGGTGAAACCTAGTTGGCTAATTTGGTTGAAAATTCGCTAGGGCCGCTAGGACTCAACTAGAGTATGGTAGATATATCTCTTTGTTCCGGGGTTTATGAACCAAATAAATCCGGATATTTACTTGTCAGCTAAACGTGTATTGGCCATGATGTTAAAAAATGATGCCCTTGACATAGCTGGCTGGAAAATAGAACTTTTTTAAATAAATAATCGACCATAGCTATGCAAAATTACAACAGGTTACTGTATATGTGCAAAACTGGGAGATGATATGGGTAGATCAACTACTGGGCCCCTAAGAAACGATCTAAGGCACGTGAGGGCTGTCTGGGCAAATGGACCAGTGCAATTATCCAAACTTTTCTGTGTACTTGACTCAGCCATGACCCCATTGTGGTTGACAGCGGTGTTGAAACTATGGTTTCCATGCTGAAATGGACTGATTTGGCGAATAAAGAATAGGGGGTACACGGGAATGGTTACCCTTTTTTATGCCATCACATTTGTATGTCATTATCGTTATCCGTAGGATTTCGCACCAGACTGCTGAAAAGTGGTATTCCAAGCTGTTGGATTTGTTCTTCCTTCGCTAATCTGACATTGGCCGAAAGCTTACGTTTGGAACGGCAAAATCATGTGTTGTTTCGCTTTCTCCCGGCCACATCCGAAGGTGGTTCTGCGATGGCTTCCTATCCAACAGATGCTTGGCATGACACATGTTTCGGAGCAAGAAGCGACCCCTGATGAGCCCTGCCTTGTCTCCGTTGTGGGATTCATTGGGATTCCACCGTAGGACTTCATAACATGTCATGACCCTCCCCCCCAACATAGACCCCGCCAAACCGAAGGTTGGAAAACATGTTTCTTCCTTAGGGGATGGGCAGTTTTCAGAGTCCAATTGTTGGTTGGGTGGCGGTTATAATTCTACAAATATCGCTATTAGACATGGCCTCTCCGAATATATGCGGTGCCTGTAGCAAGGTGCTGGTTCAAAGTTAGCCAGGAAGCCGCCCGTGAACAACTGCGAAATGATTGGAGGGGTTGAATAAGATCAGCACATGTCCATGAAAGTAGTGCTACAATTTCACAAAGTTGCTTTTGAATTGTTTGCAAACCGACCTGATCCATGGTGTTGGCAATAGCTTTGCCACTATTAATTTACAAGCTCCAATTGAACCGGAAGCTCAACACGCTCAATTGTCTTGAAAATGATGCTGGCCATACGCCTTCCAACTTGTAGGGGCGGTCCTTTACTCTTCAACTCCTCTACAACTTGTAGGGGTGGTCAAAGTTGTACTACCCAACATATTGCCCGCGTTGCGTATGCTGGGATTGTCATAGCCCATTTTGAAAATCAAACTAACTATATAGTAAAAATATGTAAAAATTAACATGTTTTTTTCTAGTGATACCCGGTTCGTATATCCCAAGTTTGTTGGTCATCATATCCCACTACATGATATGATATCCCATGATATTCCCATTCTAGTTTTTTCTAGAATATTGTATATATAATATCTATTATATATATATATTATATTATTTTTATGTTTTTTTAAGTTATGTTATTATATATTATATTATATTAGATCATAATATTATATTATATATTATATTATAATATATATTATATATATATACATATCGCATATCCCTCATTTAGAGAGTAATTCCCCCCACAAACCCCCCATGTTATCCCATCAACCATGGTTCCAGGTGAACACGGTGCTGGGCCGCCTCGATATGTCATCCACCACTCCATTGACATGTGCAACGGCACCTTGCCGGAGATGTCCCGTTTTTATGGACAGAAAGAGTGGTGAAATCACCACCATAAACCACCTATAGCATGGAACATTTAAATTGATCTGTTCCCATTTAAAGCTCCATTTATAGTTATTTATAGTGGATTTTGCCACAAGCCATGTGTCATTTCCAGCGGGAAGAAGTAGCCAATGGTCTCACACTGGTTTGCCTGTTTGTTCCAAAAAATCATACAAACTGATCAAGCAATATCTAACATCTACCCCAGATAGTCTAGAGATGTCGAAATCCATATGGACGTTTCCTAAAATGGGGGTACAACCCATCCATTTTTGTTTGGGATTTGAAATGAAATAAACCATCCAGCTATCGGGGTACCCCCATGGCACTGAGGTTCAGCTCCTGCCAGCGGTCAGCGCCGGTTTTCCGCGTGTGGTGACTGTTGGTCCGGACACGTACCAGGCGAAGGTGGGCGGATGTGGTTTGTGAATTGGGAGGGTCCCAAAATGACCTTTTGTAATGTGGGACAATACCCTCTTGTAAACTAACATAACTATGGAAAATCACTAATCCCTTCCTCCTAATACTAAACCCCCCCCCAATACAAAACACGGCAGGTAGTTTTTAGTATTAGGGGGGTATTTATTATTAGGGAACCAAATCGAAGTCATGTTAATTAATTAATTAAATTTCCTTATATAACGCAATTAAAATATTGCCAAAAATGGCAGTTCGAAGCTTACCCCTAATACTAAATTAAAACCCTTAATACTAAAAACTATTTTTTCCGATCTCAAAATCAATTAAATTTCTTTATATAACGCAATTAAAATATTGCCAAAAATGGCAGTTCGAAGCTTACCCCTAATACTAAATTAAAACCCTTAATACTAAAAACTATTTTTTCCGATCTCAAAATCAATTAAATTTCTTTATATAACGCAATTAAAATATTGCCAAAAATGGCAGTTCGAAGCTTACCCCTAATACTAAATTAAAACCCTTAATACTAAAAACTATTTTTTCCGATCTCAAAATCAATTAAATTTCCTTATATAACGCAATTAAAATATTGCCAAAAATGGCAGTTCGAAGCTTACCCCTAATACTAAATTAAAACCCTTAATACTAAAAACTATTTTTTCCGATCTCAAAATCAATTAAATTTCCTTATATAACGCAATTAAAATATTGCCAAAAATGGCAGTTCGAAGCTTACCCCTAATACTAAATTAAAACCCTTAATACTAGCCCCCCTAATACTAAACACCCCGGGATGAATTAGTTTTTAGTATTAGGGGGGAGAACCCACAAATGGTAGGTTGATTTTTGAATTGTTTTTTAAAGGGGATCAATTAAAAGTCAAATTGGCCAAACTGAAATTTTCGGAAATTGGAGATGGATGCCTGTTTTTAGTATTAGGGGGACGTTTAGTATTAGGAGGAAGGGATTATCTTTAATGGGAAATTCCACTATAAATGGCCATTTTCAATAGCTATGTTAAATTACCAGAGGGTAATCTCGAATCAACCGCCATTGGATTTTGGCGTGCGCATATTTTAAAAGACACTCAAGTGGTGTAAGGATTTTCTGCAGGATTCTTGGATATAGTTGGATGGTAAATCCACGGTCACTGGATGTTCCTTCAAGTGACCCAGTGTATCAACAACCGGAAAAAATCCAGTAATAGCAAACCAGATTATCAGGACCTTCAAAACCAGTCCCACGTCAATTCCATAGCCATCTCAATCGGCAGATTTTGCCAGACCTTACATGGCTATGGAAAATCACAATGTTTAGTATAGGTAAATCTATACCAGAAATGGATAGAAATGGGTGGTTTTCCATAGCTAGGTCTGAATGGCAGAGGGAATCATAAACGTAATGATCCTTATCATCGCCATCGCCTTTCAGACAGGTCCCCCTCGGCTTTCTGTCGCAGGATCGTGATGGACCTGTGTACCCAGCACCTTCCTGGCAGGTTGGATCTGGGGAGGGTGCAGACTATGGATGGAGATCCTGCATCAGTTGGAAACTGGTAGCTATGAAACACTGTAAATAATGTGACCGTCCACTACCTGGTGCAGGATTTCTTCTATCCACAGTGTGCTTCATGTTATTCCATGGTATTCCCTGCTTGGATGATCCCCTCAGTGGTCCGATAGTTTTCAGTACAACTCGCAGTGAAACGTTCGCTGTACAACTGATGCCTGATTTGGACATGCCGATCCAAATGCTTCATGGTTGGTCACGGCAAAGATTGATTGGGCCCCGCAGTCACCCAATCCTTTGTTCAGATTCATGCTGCTGCCGTTGCTTGCGCAATACATTGAAGCAAAGTTGGTTCCAGAAGGTGCTGCAGAAGCTTTCGCCAATCCCAGTTGGAAAGTTCAGTAGTATCATGTAGCATCATGTCATACAAAAAGCTAGTTTTATTATGTTTTATTACCACATTGCCACATTAGATTGAGTTCAACTGAGTTCATAGGTTTGGCAACCAATTGAGCCCAATCCCAAGACCCTCATCCTGTTTCATCACTGCCATGGCTGGATTCCCTGACACCGCTGCCCCTTCGCCTCATGCGTGGGTGGCGTATGTATGGAGGCACGAGACCGTTGGTCTTTGATGGTGGCTGGATTTGTTGGGGGTAAAGCTTGGATGTTTCATGTGATTCATGTGTTTTACATATCTTACATGTTGCTATCAGTCGGATAAGCATACCAGTGACAGTCACAATGTCATGTTGCCATCTTTTGGCAGCCAGTGCTCAGGCCTTCGAGTGCGGCTACGTAGCAGCCACATCAGGCGTGGCGGGGAACTAGTGGCCAGGAACCACGGTGTTGTGCTGTGCAGCGCAAGACATCACATCATCCATTTGGGTTCACTGATGTTCACTGTGCACTGGAAAGGTTCTTTTGCAATGGGAACAGAGGTGCCTGGGAGACGGACAATGGTGACAGGACATTGTTGCCGGGACCAGATGTGGATCAGGTTATGTTTTCGAATTGCTGCAGAGTTTAGCGAATCCTTTATTTCTACCACTGGCTATGGAAACTAGGAAAAAATCATGTTCAAGGGTAAATACAAAGCACTGGCAAAAGGGGCCCAGAAATGCGACCAGAAGCCGAGAAGCCGAGAAGCCGAGAAGCCCGACACAAGCCGAGAAGCCGAGAAGCCGAGAAGCCGCGAAGTACGACACAAGCCGAGAAGCCGAGAAGCCGAGAAGCCGAGAAGCCGAGAAGCCGAGAAGCCCGGCACAAGCCGAGAAGCCAAGAAGCCGAGAAGCCGAGAAGCCACCGGACAAGCCGAGAAGCCGAGAAGCCGAGAAGCCGCGAAGCCGAGGAGCCGCCGGGCAAGCCGAGAAGCCGAGAAGCCGAGAAGCCGCCGGGAAGCCGAGAAGCCGCCGGGCAAGCCGAGAAGCCGAGAAGCCACCGGAGCCAAGCCGAGAAGCCGAGAAGCCGAGAAGCCACCGGACAAGCTGAGACAGTAGCCCTGGAACCCCCTCTGAACACTATGTTGCATCTTCACCATCACAAGACATCAACTCCCCAACCCCCTCTGAACAATACGTTGCACCTTGAGACATCAGCCCCGCCACCCCTTTGAATATATGTTGCATCTTCGAAGATCAAGCCAGCGACCCCCTCTGAACACTACCTCGCCCCGTTAAACTTCTACATTCATTGAAGATCTTCAATGAGGGTTGAATTCTCCCAGCCCCTTCAAACTTCTACATTCATCGAAGATCTTCAATGAGGGTTTTAATTCTCCCAGCCCCGTTAAACTTCTACATTCATTGACGATCTTCAATGAGGGTTTAATTCTCCCAGCCTCGTTAAACTTCTACCTTCATTGACGATCTTCAATGAGGGTTTAATTCTCCCAGCCCCGTTAAACTTCTACATTCATGGACGATCTTCAATGAGGTTTTAATTCTCCCCAGCCCCGTTAGACTTCTACATTCATTGAAGATCTTCAATGAGGTTTTAATTCTCCCCAGCCCCGTTAGACTTCTACATTCATTGAAGATCTTCAATGAGGGTTTAATTCTCCCAGCCCCGTTAAACTTCTACATTCATGGACGAGCTTCAATGATCTTCAATGAGGGTTTAATTCTCCCCAGCCCCGTTAAACTTCTACATTCATTGACGATCTTCAATGAGGGTTTAATTCTCCCAGCCCCGTTAACTTCTACATTCATGGACGATCTTCAATGAGGGTTTAATTCTCCCGAGCCCCGTTAAATCTTCTTCTAGCCCCACTTCTACATTCTGACGATCTTCAATGAGAGTTTAATTCTCCCCACCCCCGTTAAACTTCTACATTCATGGACGATCTTCAATGAGGGTTTAATTCTCCCCAGCCCCGTTAAACTTCTACATTCATTGACGATCTTCAATGAGGTTTTAATTCTCCCCACCCCCGTTAAACTTCTACATTCACTGACGATCTTCAACGAGGGTTTAATTCTCCCAGCCCCGTTTAACTTCTGCATTCATGGACGATCTTCAATGAGGGTTTAATTCTCCCCAGCCCAGTTAAACTTCTACATTCATGGACGATCTTCAATGAGGGTTTAATTCTCCCCACCCCCGTTAAACTTCTACATTCATGGACGATCTTCAATAAGGATTTTATTCTCCTCAGCCCCGTTAAACTTCTACATTCATGGACGATCTTAAATGAGGGTTTAATTCTCCCAGCCCCGTTAAACTTCTACATTCATGGCCGATCTTAAATGAGGGTTTAATTCTTCCCAGCCCCGTTAAACTTCTACATTCATTGAAGATCTTCAATGAAGGTTTAATTCTGCCAGCCCCGTTAAACTTCTAAATTCATTGACGATCTTCAATGAGGGTTTAATTCTCCCAGCCCCGTTAAACTTCTACATTCATGGACGATCTTCAATGAGGGTTTAATTCTCCCGAGCCCCGTTAAACTTCTACATTCATTGACGATCTTCAATGAGAGTTTAATTCTCCCCACCCCCGTTAAACTTCTACATTCATGGACGATCTTCAATGAGGTTTTAATTCTCCCCAGCCCCGTTAGACTTCTACATTCATTGACGATCTTCAATGAGGGTTTAATTCTCCCCACCCCCGTTAAACTTCTACATTCACTGACGATCTTGAACGAGGGTTTAATTCTCCCAGCCCAGTTTAACTTCTACATTCATGGACGATCTTCAATGAGGGTTTAATTCTCCCCAGCCCCGTTAAACTTCTACATTCATGGACGATCTTCAATGAGGGTTTAATTCTCCCCGCCCCCGTTAAACTTCTACATTCACTGACGATCTTGAACGAGGGTTTAATTCTCCCCAGCCCCGTTAAACTTCTACATTCATCGAAGATCTTCAATGAGGGTTTAATTCTCCCCAGCCCCGTTAAACTTCTACATTCATGGACGATCTTCAATAAGGGTTGAATTCTTTCAGCCCCGTTTAATAAACTTCTACAATCATTGACGATCTTCAATGGGGGTTTTCGTGTCGCGCCGCGACGCAACGCCGTGTGCACTCTTGCAGAAGGAAGCGTCGCAGCGCCAACAGCGTCGCAGCGTCGCTCCCGCGTCGCAGCGTCGCAGCGCCAACAGCGTCGCAGCGTCGCTCCCCGCGACGCAGCGTCGCAGCGTCGCAGCGTCGCAGCGCCAACAGCGTCGCAGCGTCACTCCAGCGTCGCATCGTCGCAGCGCCAACAGCGTCGCGGCGTCACTGGCCCAACGGCAGCGTCGCAGCGTCGCAGCGTCGCAGCGTCGCAGCGCCACCCGCCCCCCGGAGCGTCGCAGCGTCGCAGCGTCGCAGCGCCACCCGCCCCCGGGAGCGTCACAGCGCAACGTCGGAAACCCACGCTTCGGCCCCCTTTGCCCCTGCACTGCAGGTTATGTTTTCGAATTGCTGCAGAGTTTAGCGAATCCTTTATTTCTACCACTGGCGGGTTGTAATGGGTTCATTCCTATGGAAACTAGGAAAAAATCATGTTCAAGGGTATGGTAGTATGGTAGTGCAAGGGCTGGGAGTAAGTTGAGCACTTGTCAGACATGGCCGCCCTATGTATGCAAATCTCACACTTGAGGTCGTGATGGGCTGCAGGCTAGCGCTTTCTGGGCAAGGGACCTTGGTGTTGCACTAAGATGCACTAAGAGCTGGGACATCTGGGAGCTGGGGCCTGGCAGTTCGATTCTCACTTGAAGATCCTCGTGTCATCAACATTTTGCAGTTTTTCTCTCGTTTTTCTGATGGTTTTCCTGGACTTCACGAGATCCCATCCAGAGAGGCCGTCAATGCAGCAGCGGAGCACGGGAATGTGTCGGCTGCTAGGGCAAAATTCCAAGAGATTCTGGTGCGGAAACTCAGGGAAAAATGGGAAAAAAGGAGCAGGATGTTCATAGTCCATACTTGTTCATCTTCCAGGGGGATATATCTGGTGAAGAAGCCTGGTTGAGAAAAATTATCCCAGTTGGGGGGCTTGCTCAGCAGGATGATCATACTAAGCATGTTCTGGTTCTGCTCGGGAAAAATTGAAGGCATGATTAGACTTATGTTTTTTTTTGCAGGCTCCGTCCGGAAATGTTCTTTTGTTTGTTTTTCTCCTTTGGTTTATTTTTTGTTGTTATTCTGATTCTATTTGTTGTATTTCTGGTTGTGTGTTTTTCTTCGTGTATTTTATTTCATTGTGTTTTGTTTTCTTTGGGTTGGCGTATTTTTCTCTTTTTACAATATTATTGGCGTTGTTTTTTCCCATGCCAAAGTTACTGTGTTTCTTGCTTTTTCCAAATCATCACTTTCCATTGCACTTGTTTTTTGCATTTTTTTCTTGGCCGGTTTACTTTCTTTACTTTTATTTTGTAAGTTTATTATTGTAGCATTTTCCAGTCGAAGCCTGTTACTGCAATACATAAGATTAGACCTTGCAAATACACATGCAAGTTTGCTCATGTGATTTCCAGCCGTTGCTCTCTGTGTCACTATGCACGCTACACTAGATGCATTTGTCATGTCCTTTTGGCACTTTGCGGGCTTCCTACAGAATGAAACCTCTGCCACAGCCAGGCCGCTTCTCGGCCCAAGGGTTCTAAATTGCCACTTGTCAACAGGGACCTTGCGGCTGGGAGCGGTGCTTCCAGGTTTCACCATGGATAAATGTCACCAGGAACCAGAATATTTGGAGGTAGGAATGATCTTCGATCTTGGGAAATGGTTGGAAACTGCGATCTTTTTATCTAATTATTTCCTATAGTCATTTTAAATCCTTTTAATGTCATTTTGGTGTCAGGGGTTCGGACAAAGCATCCTGTTACTAAATTATACTAAATTCAATTTGTATCAGGATTCAGTGAAACTTGTTTCTGTCCTTGTTGCCAGCACTTTGTCAGACTAATCTCATCCGGGCTCGCTGGCCGCTTTGGGTTCGCGGTTCGCAGGCAATGCCAGTTGAGCCTTGAAGGGAGTTCCCAAATTCACATTTTTCTTCCTAAAAATCCCACCAAATCGCAGATAGAGTCAGTCAAAAACGGCCGAGAACAGGGATGAGAGGACTGAGATGATTGAAGCAATAAACAATCATAAACAAATAAGCAACGGTTTATCTAAACCTATTCAACCTCTAAACTCTAGCTATCTCTAATAAACACGGTTTTCCACCAAAATCATTTTTTCCCAGCCCTTCGCCATGCTCAGCGCGCTGCGTCGTTGGGGTTCCACCTCCCTCCGCTCCACCGTGCGGCCGGGGCTGTGCCCGGTCGCGCCGGCGCCTCTAGCTCGCGCAGCGGCACCCGTCGTAGCGGTGCCAACGGCGTGGCCGTTGGGAGCGGTGCGATGGAAGCAGGTGAAGGTGCAAAGCTTCATGGCTATGGCTATACAGCTCGGATACAGCTGGATAGTTCGAGAGAGAAAATCTTGGCTCCATGAATTCCACCGTCCCGGATTTACAGTTGTTGTAATGAAATTTGCAACCCACGACCACTGCATCACAGGAAATAATCCTCATGATGCTCATGTTCTGATACGTAATTCTGATATGTTTTTGGTCTGGAGGGTGATATGTTTTTGGTCTGGAGGGGGGAGGCCCTCATGTGGCGATAAAGTGAGAACTGATCTAGCTAGCATCAACATAAACATAAATATATAGTTTCTTGTATAAGATTGTATATAGGTACCTCCACCAGGTGCCAATACTAGGGCTAAATCATGATGCAAATATGCTCAAACAAAAGCCGTCAATAGGCTAAATTCATATTCAGTTCTACCCATATTCTGGTATTACAGTATACCTTCTGGTAATTTAACATAGCTATTGAAAATGGCCATAGAAATGGTTGATGTGCCCATTAAAAATGGTGATTTTCCATAGCTATGGTAGTTTACCAGAGGATATTACAGAATATCTTCAAGTTTTTGAGAACTTCCCGTGGGCCACCCATGATGCCATGGGTATCCCAGGGGCCTTGAGGCTACTGGAAACCACCTCGCGCCAAGCCCTGCGGACAACGCATCCCCAAGAAGCCACACGTTGGGCCCAAGGTGCATTTTTTGGATCTCCCTGGGATGGGTCAAAGCCCAAAGTCGTTGGCTGATGGATGTTTACGGCAGTAAAAATACGTAAAAACCACGATCAGAACAGAACTTTAACGGTTAAAGCAAACTTGAACTTCGGTTAAAGCTTTTGATGCTTAATCATTAAGAGTTATCAGCAAAGGCAAGTAGCCCGAAATCCATTGAGGTCCACTATCATGCTCCCTGCCTGAATATCATTTTTTAAAATTTTTGGTGTGCCCGCAATTTTTGGACAAAACCAAATGCTTGGCTGCACACGGTCTCGAAAAGTGTAAAGATGGTTGGTTCAAGATGGGGGCGCAAGTTGATCTCACAATGTCAGAAGGGTTAAGAAGGCAGTAGAAAGCGATAATTTGGGCCATGAATTGACCAAGGAAGATGTGAGTAGAACATGACATCACCAGAAACCAAGTTGTGGGTTCAGAAATAAGCATCCCAAGGCAGAATCAGTTGCAGCACCAATTAACAGTGCATCATCTATTTGAATCGGGGAACTCTAGGTAGCCTCGCACGGTGATATCTTGCAATTCAGTTTGTACCACAACTGTTCATTAATTTCTCCTTGTACATTACGTTTACTATCATCTACTATTACTGTAAACATATTGTTATTTTCCCCATGTTTGGTTCTTGGAGAGTGGAAGGGTTGGTTCTGTCCGCTGGCTTTACTCAGACCCTTGCCACGAGGCCCTCCCTGGTGAGTACACGGAGATCGGCCGCGTGATTTGCAAACAACGGCGGTACCTGGCGAAGAACCCACACGTCACGCGCAAGAGGCACTTCAAGTACCTTGGCCGTGCGCTGTGGTTCCAGTAGTGTTCCAGTGCCACATGTGGAAGGAAGGTTTTAGAGCAGGTAAGGACGGAAGGATGTTCCATATCCAACAAGGCTGTCTTTGTGGTGTGCTTCAAGGCAACTGGCATTTCAAGGCTCTTAGAGTCCGACTTCGACGTTAGATGAACCATGATCAAATGAACTGCTTGTGATTTTTAGCCATCCATACCCCACGTTTGCCCAGACTTCGTCATGAAGCTGGCTGAAATGCTGTAAGGTACTACCCTGGAGTGAATGTGAATGTTGCTCAGTTGCAGGACTTGATGTGATGCAGAACAATAGGGTTCAAAGTTCGGTGACAGTTTGCATAGCGAGTGGTTTTTCTGTTCTGACTGCTGTTGTCGTGTGTTTATTTTTTAATTTGTTGCCGGATAGTGTGAAAGAAATGATTTGAGTGTGGCATGTCTTGAAACTATGCCCCCTTGGTTTCTTCGTGTCAATGTTTCTTGGTCAACTCATATGCTCCAGACTGGAGAAGGGACACTGCAAGGATCTCAAACACCACAATGTTTGTAAGTGATCGGTAAAACCCCAGGCGCTAAAAAAATGCTAAAAACAACTAAAAACATTTATCATTTGCTGCTATCTATACGAATGCATATACATATATTTATATACTGTATATACCCAGATGTTTAAGCAAGTGCATAAATATATCTGAACGTATGTGCATGACATACATATATATATATACATACATACACATGTGATTTTTATCGGAAATGGTCACTGGGCACATGGTCATCCTAGTTTGAGGTGATGCACAACTCATCTCTGCAAGCTGCCTGCAGCGGACGGATCAAGATGACCCATGACGTCTCACGGAAGGTCAAAGGGTGGCTCCAGGAAAGAACCATCATGGTATATATTGGTATGATGGACAGTTTACAGGGTTCATCTAGATTGGATTTATGATTCATGTCATGTATGTTTCATCATTTTTCTCCGGATTTCTTTGGCTTTCTTCGATGTTTTAACATGTTTTCACAATTTTTCACATGTGTTACGCCTGCCGAAGCCCATCCTTTCGATGGCCCTGGGAGGTGATGGTGATGAACGTCTTAGCCGAGCCAAGAGAGGAATTTCTGCAAGAGGAGTCTCTGTTCGCTGCGTAACTGGGAAAATTGGGCCGACCTTAAATACGTTGCAGGAATATCAAGTTATATCTATAATATACTTGGGTATCTATAAGATTATATACTATATATATATACAGTAATTAGTAATTAGATATAATTAATTGTGCAAATATCCGTCCATTTTGTGAGTTTGCCTGCAGATACCGAATCCATAGATCGGTTTCCAATTGGAAGAACGGGTGTTCCATTGCCATGACCAGAGAGCGTTGTACCAATCTTGGCAGATGGTCTCAGCTACGATGTAAAAAGACCATCCTGGATAATTAACATTTTTGAAGATTTTGGTAGATGGTTTGACTGTATGTGGCCAATCTAAGAAGTATCTAAGTATCTACCTTATGCTTCTGATATCTGAGCCTGAGGATCAGTGCTTTGCTGCTTTATGTTGCTTTCAAAAATTAATTGCGTGTTTTTCCTGCCCGCTTTGCTTGTCCGAGTGAAGTGCTGATGGGTTTTTACTTTCCTTGCACTCGTTTTACCCAGGTGTGTCTGTTAAAAAGTCAAGTGCGTCATCAAATTTCGCCAACATTTTCAAATCCACCTTGAACTTCAAGGACATGTGGCGATATCGCACAGAGCACGTCGGCAGCATGGAGGACACGTGGCCAGTGTTTCAGATGGTGCGTTTAGACTCGCAGGTTCTTTTTGGGGGTATCAGTTGGTCGTATTCGAAAATTGCAGCAACAACTCTGAATTAGTTTGGTTTCCTTCTAATGTTGCATCTTTCTCTCTTGTCATTGTTGGTGAAGTAGCACGACACCTAAACAGGGTCAAACATCACATACTCCTAACAGCCCGTCAACCAAACATCCACCAGTTCTGCAAGGAGAACCGTGAGCTTTGCGCCCTCCGAGCGAAAGCCTTCCCCATCTTCGGCAAGGACAATGGGATGCGATGCCCATGGCCGTGCACATCAGATCATGGTAGCATTTTTCCTCGGGAATTCTGTTGATTGTTCATGCATTTTTTACTGTAGATGGCTAGATGCCTTGAAGCGCCAGCAAGTCAAGTGACAGGTGTCCACTTTGCTTGATTCTTCGGTCATTGGTATTCATGAACCATACCTGTCCATGGCGCACATGTTCGCATGAAAATTGCCGCCCGCCTCAAAAGATTGGAGCTCTTGATTGCCTTGTTGCTCAGGGGCTAAGTGTTCAATGTCCTTGTTTCAGGATGTTGGTGGTGCTTATTTTTGGTGATATTGAATGATACATAATAATGTTTGCAGTCAGGGAACACGGTGGCAATTGCATTGTGCAGCAAGGCACCAGGTTTTGCTCTTTAGAGATCCTTGATTTGATGGCGCAGATTCAAATTTGGAGGGCCAACCTGACAATATATAGATTGTAAATGATTGTAATAAAGTTACTAAAATAAGACTAGCGGCACTCAGTGACGTTACGTTTGGCCACTCCGGTTGCTTTGCTGCGAGGAGGGTGGTTGGGTCAACCAGCCAATTGGTCCAAAGCCCATGAGTGCACGGATATCGAAGACACTTGGGCTCCAAGCACTTGACTCAATGATACTGGAAAGAGAGAGAGAGAGAACTACCCTCATCCATCATCCATCATCCATCATGGTTGATGGGTATACTTGGTGGTTTGCCTGGGATTGGGCTTACTCGCCCTGCTAAGTTTTTCGGACGGTCATAGTGACTCTGTGGGAGGAACAACGATCGCTGGAACAACACGCTGGTGCGCGACCCCTTGGAGATGGAACCCTTTTGCTGCTTGGAGATGGATGGAACATCCAAGAACCAACAGCATTGGTTGTAGCTATAGCTGGTCCATTATTTGGTGCCGGCCCATACCAACATCCCTGCACATATGGTATAATATGGATGAATATGGTAGAATAAAAACATATAAAAACTCTATATATTTCACTTCGCTGGGGTTGCATCAAACGTGACGATTTGATGTTTTCTTGACCCGTGACTCAGAGGCTGTCCTTGCCAAAACTCCCATGCCCACTTTGCTCCAAGGCTATCCCTTGAACCGAGCTCAATTGGAAAGACACATTCGAAAGGTACGGGCACGGCAAAAGGGCGTACCAGAGGAAACTAGGCATGCAGACTGCTGCCCGGGGGCTGATTGTGTGGCCATGGCATGTGGCGGTTGCTTTACTTGACTTGTGGTGTAAGTTATGTCCCGCTACAACGAGTTTATTCGATGTTGCTCTGTTTCCAACTCTCAAAAAAGTCCACTCGGCAAAGTGCACAAGCGGGTAGGATGTGCTCCGAGGATCCCAATGGCCTCAGGATTTTGTACAGGAATGTTGCAGGGGTATTACAATCAGGCAGATGAATAGCGCACAGAATCACTGACATAATTGACATAATTCACTGTACCACTGTACCACCCCTGGTGGCCTAGTGTCCAAAGTTATTCTGCCGTAGTCGTATCCCTTATTCTTTGACGCGTCTCATCGCTGACTTCTTGACTCAATTCTGTTTGTGGATGTGTAGGCTTGGTTTGCGCATCACTCTCCTCCGCCATCTGGATCCTAGTCTGATGTTCAATATGTTGTAAGTGGGAGTCATGTTCATTTCAGGGTCTGGCCATGTGAGGAAAAGAATGACCCGGAGTTCCAAATCACCGACGTGAAGTTCAAGAATTTCCATGGCCAAACGGCCCAACGCTGACATAAATCATCCAGTAGGTGGCCCTGGCGGACTTATTGGACTGAGGCTCATTCCTTTTGGGTGTGGCTATTTGAATATGTTCGGATCATTGCTTGGGGTTCCAAAGTGCAATTAGGAAGCTTCCAAGCTGGGTCAACAAATTTCAATTCACCGGTTAAAATGATAAAAAATGGCCATTTGCTGAAATGCCAATCTATTCGTAAGTCCCAAGTCCAGCTGTCCCAGAATACGGCTGCGCACTTCACAGCCGCAGAGTGACGCGGCAAAGGATGTCTCACGAATTCTCACAAGTATAGGAGGGCAACAAGAAATTCAATCCAGCATGATGACAATGTTCAACAGTATGGGGAAGGTTTCACACGTTCCGCCAGAGTAGGGCATCCTTGGGTGTACCTAGAGCTCGTTCTGCGAGCCTTGACAGTCCCAAGCAGCAGTCAGCTAAACAAAAGATAGATGAACAGATTTCTCACCGTCACATGGCCTTTAGAGAAAACATAGGTTCATTGGAATGGTTCACTTACGTTCACTTTCTATGTTTCCCGCCAAAGGCGTGAGGGACATTTTGTGAAGACTCCATCCTCTTGCAATCATGGCCTTTCATTGGGTTTTCTGGGTGCTGTTTTGTTGGCAATTCTGACTTCGCTAATGACTTTGGAATCATTTAGTGCTTTTGCCCAACAAGTGATAAAATCAAGTGATAAACAGCACCAAAGATTCCACAAATGCTCTGAATTTGAGATGATGTAAAACATTCCCCCTCGGTTGGTTTCTGGGATCTGGCTATTTTGGGATCCATTAGATCTACTACAGTGCTCAATGCCCTTCTGCAGTTTGATTAGACACCTTTGAGAAACACGACTCCCACGACTCCTCTTGCCTGACAGCAACAAGCCAAAAAGGGCCGTGGCATGTGGACTGTGGACATGGACGGCTGGGAGTGCGGAGCAATGACTCCTGCATGTTAGGAGCAAAACCTCTTGGATTACACACATTGTCCTAAAAGAAACCAAAAATAAGCTGAAATTATGCAAAAGTGTGCTGAGTGCTAATCAGTTTGCATTACGTCAGTAGGTTGAATTCTTTGCCCCGAATATAAATTTATGAGATAATATTAAATAGATACCCCCATATGAGCCTCAAAATCAATTGATCCAATACTAAACCATGGTTATTGGGGCTAAGGGATTATTCGGCAGGGATCAGCAGAATTTGGTGGAACATCTAAGGAGAACCTTGGCGAACACGGTCCTAAAGGTGGATCGGTGGCAGCTGCGGGACGGCATCGAATCAACTGCCTATGGCTCAGTCTGAAAATAGGATATATCTGGGTAAATTATAACGACCTCACTGCGACCTCACTGGAAATCATGGTTAGTAAGGGAAATCATCCCCAAATGGGCCTTAATTCAGGTTAGTGAAATATTATAATTTGCCCAGTAATATATCACTGCCGTGATAGTTTGGACCGCATCTTCACAATTGGATACAATTGGAACCTTGAATATGCTTGACTTTTCATTAAATGACAGCAGGATAATGAAACTAACCCCCGAAATCCACCCGCAAAACCCACATGAAGCTGATAAACTACTCAGCAATGGGAATTCAAGTATAGGTTCTGAGTTCTGGATCTTGACCCTTCGCTCATCATGTCGTCGTTATCAATTGAAGTCCAGGTTTATTGCAATATTTTATTCAATCATCCCTGCTATTGAAATATGTTTGCATTGGCACCTTCTGGATATTTTTGGCATATATTTATAGTTATTTTTTGCCGCATTTACGCAGCTCGCATACAGAGTATATATTGCATAGAAAAACTTGTATACTTCAAACCGCTATAGAAGGCAATGGGGGGATACTAGTGTATAATGTATATATATATATATGTGTGTGTATATATATAATGTATATATACTTATACTGTATGCCATGTATACGCCCTATCTGCTTACATAGCATATCACATCTCCAGTGACAACTTTTGTGCCAGGCCTACGTGAAAGCAGGAGATCCAGAAGGTGCCATCTCGTGGGTCAAGGTGGGCATCCGCCAGGCCTAGGTGTCCCATGGTGCCCCATGGTGCCCCTGTCTAAACAGGTCATGAAAGATGACTTGCGCTGCAGTTTCAACGTGCTTTGGCAGCCAGGGAGATTCGGGGGGATGGCAATGTGGGTGTTGTGGCTTTCTGTGGCGGAAAAACCGGAGTCAGAAAGGGATCATGAAGGCAATGTTTTTAAGCAGCAAGGGATTGGCAACCTCTGGGGCAAAGGGGCCAAAAATCCCTCAAATGAATGGATCACTATCTCGCTAGGGATGCGGTCTGTCGCATGACATCAAACGTTCACCAGGGCGACCCCTGAAAAGAATGCAGGACAGTAACTCTCATTGAAGACTCCATCGTATCTTAGTTCGCCAATTCGGATTACAGTTCACAACACCCAGATCCCAGGCCCGTTCCACCGGAAAGCTGTTGGAATCGGCTGCCTTGGCCAAGCGTCCAGATTTGGCAGAGAAGTGGTTGACGGCCTTTTGGCCACCAGGCCACCAGGGGGGGCTGTGGCAAGGTGGATGCTGTGCAACATGGCAACATGGAGATGGAAGATTGGGAGATAGTCGTGGGGTGAACATCTATATAACCCGCACCCAACCCAACTAACCATACAAACTTCGGTCACTCTTAGTGGAAACTCAGCCAAGTTTTGGAACATGGCACAGTTGGGGCCCAAATTCTCCACGTAGCAAGCATGTTCTTTTTAAAAAAACAGATTCCATTTTTGGCAGGGGTATGGGTCCCTCCGGTAGTGAAACATGGGAATGGAAATCCTGCATTTATGGATGATGTTCCCACTAAAACTGCTCCATTTATGTCCATTCATAGGGGATGTCCAATTGCCATGTTTATCATGTTTGATTACCCGAAGGATACAAACTTTTTAACGCGCCCACTGGACAGGTA
>CAMXCT020001177.1:18773-171273 GCA_947184155.2 Cladocopium goreaui | reverse complement strand
CAGGCGCAGTACCCATGCAGAGCCTCCCGGAGGAGCTGCGGCGTGTGTGGGCGCCGCTGGCCCACGTGGACGTCGCTGGCCCACGGCTGCCTTTTGCGTGGCAGGTGCAGTACACAGAGCCTCCTGGCGGAGCTGCGGGGCGGGTGGGCGCCGCTGCCGGCGGCTGCCTTTTGCGTGGCAGGCGCAGTACACAGAGCCTGGAGGAGCTGCGGCGCGCGTGGGGGCCGCTGCCCCGCAGCTGCCTGCGTGGCAGGCGCAGTACACAGAGCCTCCTGGCGGAGCTCGGCGCGCGTGGGCACCGCTGGCCCGCGGCTGCCTTTTGCGTGGCAGGTGCAGTACACAGAGCCTCCTGGAGGAGCTGCGCGCAGCGGCTGCCTTTTGCGTGGCAGGTGTAGTACACAGAGCCTCTTGGAGGAGCTGCGGCGCGCGTGTCGCCACTGGGGCCGCGGCTGCCTTTCTCGTGGCAGGCGCAGTACACAGAGCCTCCTGCATGGAGGAGGTGTGGCGCACGTGGTCGCTGCTGGGGCCGCGGCCGCCTTTCTCGTGGCAGGCGCAGTACACAGAGCCTCCTGCATGGAGGCCTCCTGGAGCAGTTCCGAGTACCTGGCACAGGTGATGAGTGATGAGGTATAAGAAATATGACATGATGAGTCTATGTGACTGTAAGTAGCACAGTGATAGACTGTTATCTGTACCTATGTGTAGCACACCTCAAGATCACAGCTCCACTTATCATCACAACCCATCACAGCTTCACTTCTCACACCTCCCTTATCACATCACAACTTCTCATCACAACTCATCACAACTTATCACATCCCAACTCATCACAGCTCCACCTCTCACACCACTTCTCCTACATCACTTATCACATCAGGACTCATCACGGCTCCACTTCTCACACCTCACATCACAAGTCCACTTCTCACACCTCACATCTCACACCTCCCCGAAGTTCACATTAAAACCTTAGATACATAAAGGCTTGACATGTGGGGTTATCCGGTCCTTTTATTGAACTTGACAACGTCAAAAACGAAGCAAGTCTGCGAGACGTCCTCATTTTTTTAGTTGGCAACATCAAAAACGCAGCAATTCTGCGAGACTTTCTCAATGTTTGAACTTGACAACGTCAAAAACGAAGCAATTCTGCGAGACTTCTTCATTTTTCAAAGTTGACAACATCAAAAACGAAGCAATTCTGCGAGACTTCCTCAATTTCTGAACTTGACAACATCAAAAACGAAGCAAATCTGCGAGACTTCTTCATGTTTCAAAGTTGACCACTTCAAAAACGAAGCAATTCTGCGAGACTTCCTCAATTTTCGAAGTTGACAACATCAAAAACGATACGATTCTGCGAGACTTCCTTCAAACATGGAAAGTTGAGTGCAGAGCTGACGGCCTCGTACCAATCCGTTTTGCGATGTTTCCAGTCCACCTGTCTAAAGTACTGCGCCTGCCACGGAAAATTGATGCCAGGTCATACGAAGTGCTGCACCTGTCACGCAAAATCATCTTAGAAAACCTACAGATCTGATCCTCCAAAGTGCAACCCCTCTCAGGAAATCAGCGCCCTGACCTCCTAACATCTCTGATGAACATGTCTTTTGTACTGCGCCTGCCGTGCGAAATGCATCTTTGCAGATCCTCTTCAAATGTCCCACGCCTGCCATCGTTTTTGGAAATGCTACAAAACCCTCACGCTTTGCTCACTTTTGAGAAGGTGCGCAATCCCTTGCGCCTGCCACGCGAAGCGACATCTGAACGTCCAAAAGTGGTCCGAACCCCTGGTGTTTTTAACATGTTGACTTCGAAATGTGCTTCGCGCCACAACGGCGTGCACTTTTTCGACATCTCAACTTCCAAACGTTGTCCGGACCTGGTGTGTTTTGTACATTTTGACTTCGAAATGTGCGTCGTGCCACAACGGCGTGCAATTTTTCATCTCTCATCTGGCCAGATGGCTCCGCACCCGCCGCTTTAGCGAGCCTACTTTTCGACCCTCCGGAGCGTGTTTCGCAACTTTCCTACCTTTTCGCGCATCTGCATCTTCTTTCTGTGTCTTTCTCTTCTCTGATCTTCTCTCTTCTACTCTTCTCTTCTCTCTGACTCTTCCCATCTCTGCTTCATCTGTCCATATTGTCGGAAGTTTGGCTTCTAAACTTCCTTCGATAATCCAATACAATCTATTATATTGTAATATAATTAGATAAAAAATCAAAAAATTAATATAACACGCTATAATGGAATCAGAAGCCTCCTGCTAGTCTATGGGAACGGCTGTAGGGAATCCACTCCAGAAATTACCTCTACGATCATCCCCGTGACAGACTGCATGCACGTATACGTATTGTAAGTATAGTATAGTATGGTATGGTATGGTATGGTAAAGCATGGCATAGCATAGTATAGTATAGTGTAGTATAGTAAAGTATAGTATAGTAGAGTATAGTATAGTATAGTATATATCTCGCAGTCAGTTGTTTCTTGTTTTCTTTCTAAGAGATTTGGACGAGCTGAGGAGGCCGAGCAGAAGCGTCGGCTGGATGCTGCCATTGCAGCCGCGCGAGAGGAAGATGCGAGGAGACAGGAACGTGAGGAGGAAATGTTAAACGACGGGCAGGATAGAGCTCGAGAAGATGCTTCGATGAAACACATTATTTGCAGTTTTTCCCCTTGCATGTAGCTATCATTTGCCATCATTGTTTGGGTATCATGCATAATCTTTGACACTGAATCAACCCTGCACAACACTGTCTGGGTGCAAGGATTCATATTCCCACATTTTCTTGGTTGATACCCTTGATATTGTTGACACTAAGATTGAACCCGACATCATGTGACATACCCGGACCAAAGGACGAAGGTGTCCAGCTGGATGAGGACGATTCGCAAGAAGTGTCTCCGGCTGAGTGCATCGCTGAGCAGCACATTGTGAACGCCTGGCGCCGGACGCAGGAACAACAAGTGCGCAAGGAACTCATGGCGCAGGAGGTGGAGGAGGAGGGCGCGTCCATGTCAAAGCAAATGTCAAAGCAAATGTCAATGCAAATCGATGTGAACATCAGTGACATCCAGGGGCCTTTGAGGACCATCAAGGCGGAGAGGAGTTGGTTAGTCGCCGACATCAAAAAGATCCTAGAACGTACGGAGAAGATACACCGTGGGCGACAGCGGCTCTTGCTAGGGGATGGTGACGTGGATGATCTTCAACCCTTGATGAACTTGGCCCATTCTGGGCCATTGAATTTCGTTTTGGTAGTGTGTATGGATCCTTGCTCGACTTATCTGTTGGTAAAGCTTTGTTGCTGCCGATCACTTTGTCCTTTGCCCTATCAAGCAGACGTAAAAAGGGTGAGAGAGTTGTTTTCGCTTTAGCCATCTTCAGTCAACAAGGACAAGCATTACAGGATAGACCTCTTTATGGAGGCGTTCCAGGTTAGCTGGCGTGTCCTGCAATTTGCGTCTGCATCCATCCGTGCGAACCCAAAGATCATCAAACTGGCTCTGCAGAAGGACTCTGTTGTTCAGGTCGCGTTTCCCGGCAGTTGCGGGCCAACCTATCCATGAGCAGTGTAAACTTTGGATAGACCACGATACACCGTGATCTGTTTTGGTCTTTCACCACTATGTGCCATAGTTTTGGAAACTATTTTTTTTGGCAACTGCGCCAACTTCGCTAGCCGCTAGTCTCCTCAAGCTGTCTCAAGCTGTTTCAAGCTGTTTCAAGCTGTTTCACGCTGTTTCAACCTTGTCATTGGAGAAGCAACAGGACTGGCATTCGCTTGCTTTTGCTGCTCCATCCCTTCGAACTGACTATCGAATGGCAAGGCTTGCTGTGAAACGAAGCGGCTTGGCCTTGGAGGTTCTTACACCAGAGATGCGCAATGATCGACCCTTGGTGCTGATGGCCGTGCAACAGGACTGCAAGGCAGAAGCATTCATTTGGGCCGAAGTGTTCCCAGTCCTACACAAGATCCCTCTGTATAAAGGATCCTATTTACAATCCTTTGTCTTTCTATACTACTATACTGTAGCCTTTCCATATTCATGTAAATACCTAGGCTTCTTGTTATATCATTTTTATTCCTTTGTCCATCGTTTTTTATTTTACGTGGATTTCAATGGTGTCTAAAAAGGTTGGCCGATCAAACAAAGCAGCTACAAAATTGTCCAATTATGGACCAACCAAACATGTCACCACGTAATCACGAAAGGATACAAAAGTTCGCCTGAGCTACCTGAGTTCTTTACACTTGAAGACTTGAAATGTGTCTGGCGAGGTTATATAATTATGTTACATTGTGGGCGCAGGAGGTGCGCAATTTGATTTTCGAGATGTCAGCCACTTGCAGCCACTTGCAGCCACTTGCCTCGTCAGCCACTTGCAGCCACTTGCAGCCACTTGGCAGCCACTTGGCAGTCACTTGCTGCAGCCACTGGAGCAAGTGTCTGCCAAGTGGCTGCCAAGTGGCTGCAAGTGGCTGACGGGGCAAGTGGCTGACAGTGGCTGCAAGTGGCTGCAAGTGGCTGCAAGTGGCTGACGGGGCAAGTGGCTGACAGTGGCTGCAAGTGGCTGCCAAGTGGCTGCACGTGGCTGACGGGGCAAGTGCCTGCAAGTGGCTGCAAGTGGCTGCAAGTGGCTGACAGGGCAAGTGGCTGCCAAGTGGCTGCAAGGGGTTACAAGTGGCTGACGGGGCAAGTGGCTGCCAAGTGGCTGCAAGGGGTTACAAGTGGCTGACGGGGCAAGTGGCTGCAAGTGGCTGCAAGTGGCTGACATCTGGAAAATCAAAATGATGCACGTTTGCTCGCTCTCTGTAATGTTATATTTTGTGAAAAGCATGTAGATCAGAGTGCAGCGGTAACTAACAATAATTCATGGCCGCCCGCTCTGCTTGGCTCAAGACCCGCACAGCTCTCACACATGGAAAAGGGCGCGTTGCTGCAGCCAGGCTTTCGAGGACAACCACATAGAATCGATCAACCCCAAGGGCATATACACGTTGGGAAAGGACACAACAGCCCATTCACAGGTTATCAGCCGTACGCTCTGACTGGGCGTACGGTGGTCCCACTTGTACATTGTCCTCTTCGGCATCCCGGTCCTCCTGCCCTTCTACAAGTCATAGACCTGCACTAAACGGAGGTGGACTGATCACAAGAAGATGTCGCAGAACAACCAGTCGAGCAGCAACGACACGAACTTTACCTTCGGAGCAAATGCAGCTCCAGCTCCGGCGATCAATGATACGCCCGGATCCCAAGAGAGCGGCGGCGGCGGTACAGTCTCGTACCGAGCGCCTGGAAGTGTAGCATCTACAAATAGCTTCACGGTGGTTACACATGCTGATGCCCTACGGGGAAGTGCCAACAGATCGACGTCGGCAAGGTCTCCTCGAGCTCCACGATCTCGTGCTGCTGGAAGTGGCGACAACGGTGGCCGGAGCCCGTCGGGCACGGCCACGCGGGAGGATGAGGTAGGCAAGTCTGCCGCCTCATCCAAACGCAAGTCGTCGACCAGTGCTACGAGGAATGAGAGCGAGACGCGGCCACGACGTCAACTACAACGAAACGTCGAGAAGTTGGAGAGAAGTGAGCAAGCAAGGACTGAACTAGAGAATAGACTGGCCTTATATCAAGATGTTCTTTCACATCGTGACCAAATGATCAACAACGTAGAGGTCTATTCACATCAACATCATGAAGAATATCAGGAACATGTCAACTCAGAGATGGAATTCATGAGAAGATCCTTCATCGATGCATACAACCTGCTGGACGAACAATCCAATGCTCTTGCTGAGGCACACCTCATGGACGAAGGTTCGACACAGAGGATCTACGAGCTTGGACAACGTGGTCAACTCGCTGAAGCAGGTGCGGCCCACATCGTCCAGGAAAGCATGGCTATGAGGAGAAGATACCACTCTGAACTGGAGAACGCGTCACAACTCATTCGTGAACAACAAGAAGTGTCTGAAGCTATGGCGAATCACTACCGTCAAGATGGACTACAATTGCGCGAAGCATGTGCACAGTATGTCAATGAGAAGGAAATGGCAAACAAGGAGGAGATGGAAATCTTAAAGCAGAAACTAGCGGAGAGTTCGCAGATGATGGTTGTCAACAATGAGATGGTCATGGAACATGGTCAACAAGCTGTCGCACTACGAGATGGACAATTGGCGGGGATGCAACCAACTATCAATGAGTTGACGGCAAGCTTGAGAAGAAGAGATGACATCATTGCCGCCAAGGACAGTGCAACACGTGATCACTTCACGAAGGTCCGAGACTTGGCGAACATGGCTCAGAAGAAGGAGGATGAACACTTGATGAAGCGCAATGAGCTGCAAGTGGAGATCAGAAGCCTCATGAGATTGAACGAGAACGAGATGGCTTCGAAGGAATGGCATGAAGAGAGATTCATCGAAGAGAAGAATGAGTACAGGAGGTTCAGGTACACTGAACTCCAAGCCTTCAAGGATAGAGAACTCTCTGTTGAGGCTGTCAAAGATGAGCTCATGGACGAGAACATGAAGTTGATCGAGTCCAACAACCAACTGAGAACACGAGTTGCTGAACTTCTTGGGTCACGGCTCGATCTCAGTAATGACGAAACCAGTGCCAAGGTAATTGAAGAGTTGCATGAAGAACTTTGAAAAGCAAACCTGGAAATTGGTCGACTCCAAGAAGGAGTTGAGAGCAACCCTAACTTGACTGAGGCACTCATCAATGCAGAGGAAGCTGAAGCAGACAGGTACAAGAAGTTGTACAAGACGGCTTGTGCAGAACGCGAGGCAACAATCAGGAAGAATGACTCCTTGAAGCTATCACTCCATGATGCGAAGTTGGCAATGCAGTCAATGCCTGCCTCGTGGAATGCACCGGCTTCTACTGCTACGGTACCGGCATCACCTTCAGCCTTGCCTCCTAGAAGCGTGGCATCGAGAACAAAGACATCGGCAGCCAAAACACCTTCCTTTGCAGTATCGATTGCGACACCAAGGGAAACTCCCAAAGCTTCACCATCAGCAAAGAACAACATAGTTGCAGTACCAAACCCTCCTGATGCGAACAGCACCATTGGCAACACGGTCACTAATGAGATGGAAGACCTCCGTGAGAAGCTTCGCCAAGCTGAGGAACGAGCACAACAGAACTATGATGAGATGAAATAGTACCAAAGTTGGTTAGAACAGGTGGAAGAAGGACAAGACACAGTGAAGGAGAGTAATGCTCCTGAATATGATCCCGTTCCTGACAATCCACCTGGACTTTGGGACAGAAAAGACGGCAAAGATGTTAGTGTTGCCGACAGCAACCTTGATCAAGATGGGAAAGAATGGGTTACTCGAATCTCGAGGAAGGAGCATGAGAAGGTCATCGTCAAGCCATGGCCCAAATGTCAAGATCTTGATGTATGGCGTTCAAACGTTGTACAAGCTGTATGTGTCGCATCAGGAGATCCCGACACGGCTGCATGGAGAAGATGGCTGACTGCTGACTCCTGCCCAACTTCCTAATCCTGACTATGCTGAACTCGCTGACTCAGGTGAATTCCGCTTCCAGTCGATTGACTCCAAGCTGTCCATTGCCTTGCAGAATATGGTGGATGCTGCTGGTGAAACGGCATTCGAGGTCAAGGTGCGGATTAGACAGAGGAGTCAAGTACTTGGTAAAGAAGGGAACTTCCTGATGGGTAGAGAGATTTTAGCAATGGTACTTGATCATTTCAGAACGACATCTAAAGATGAAGTGTTGTTCAATGCCAGCCACATCTACAAGCTACAGTATCGTGGTGACAAAGAGATGGATAAGTTCCTCAATGCATGGATCGACATCATCGCCAATATGAAGGTTGAGGACATCCCATCTGACAACACACTACGTGATCACCTCCTGAGGAAGATTGAAAACTCCCAAGCGCTGCATGTCGACCTCACGATCTTCAAAGGCAGGGACAATGATGGCAAAAGGAAGTCCTATGAAGAGTTATAGTTATTGGAGATCATGAAGAGGCACATTGCACGTGCGCGTGAGGATAGGAACATTGCAGCCAGGGACAAGTTTGCCACTGACTACACCAATCTTGGTAAGCCAACGACTCCTGCACCAAAGCCTGCGGCTCCAACTCCTGCGCCAAAGGATGGCAAGACCGGAAAGCCGAGTGCACCAGCACCCAAAGGTAAGCCTGGGGCCCCAGTTCTTCCTTCTGGCAATCCTAAGAGCCACGGCAAAGGGAAAGGCAAGGGTGGTCGAAGATCGAGATCACCTTCTACCAAAGATACCTCCAAGACCTTTTGTCACTTCCATTTCAACAAAGGGAATTGCAAGCATGGTGACAAATGCCAATACAGCCATTCTCAATATCATTGGGATAGGAGGAAAGACAAAGGTGACAAGGGCAAGAGTGGCAGATCGGCTACCCCAAGAAGGTCACAGACTCCTGGTGGAAAGAAGGACCGCAACTGCTACGGGTGGTTGAAGGGGGACTGTCAGAAGGGAGACAAATGCACTTTCAAGCATGATCCAAGCATGAAAGGCAAGAGAGCTGCCCCTTCGACGAAGACATCCGATGCCAAGGCCACTCCTGCGTTGGTCCGAAAATACGATGATGACATCATTGCGAAGGCTGTGCCGAGCGAGAAGAAGAACAAGATGGATGTCAAGTTCAACTACCATGTGGATGGGCACGAGTATGTGAAGCCTGACTTTGTGGAATGTTCCAACAGAAAACCGAGAAGGAATCTGTCTCGAGCTCAGAAGCAATCGTTGACGTGCAGAACTACAAAAGAGATCATGGATGACCAGCAATATATGTTGCAATCTAAGCTGGGCATGACGAGAGCACGAGCAATTGGCATATTGATGGATGACCATGGTGAGTTCTCTGATGTCGATGAAGTACATGTTATCCTGGGCCCCAAGAATGACATTAAGCTCAAGATCAACGATATTGAATATCTGGAGAACAACTCAAGAGCCGAGATGCGTTACGAGGAAGTTATCCCTCATGTCCCAGGAAAGTATGGACGTCGCGACAACATCATGTCAATCACCATGCCGATCGAGCTCAAGGACAGACGATTCATCATGGATTCTGGAAGTGGTCATGATCTCATCTCATCTACCAGGGTGGATCGGATGGACATTGACACGTACCAGAGTGACAAAGTTAATTTCCACACAGCGAATGGCATCACATCTACATCTACTATGGTGGACTTGGACTTTGACACGTTCAACGAGCCAGCTAAGGCCCACGTGTTAGAAGACACCCCATCAGTTCTATCATTGGGAAAACGATGCATGGAACAAGGTTATACCTTTGTCTGGCCCACTGGGAGAGAACCCTACATGATCAATTCCGAGGGTGACAAGATCAAGATGGAAGTTCACGATCTTATCCCATATGTCTACCTCGGAGCCAAGGATTATCGGCCCACATCCGATCACGAGGCCGAGTTGGTGATGAAAGTGTTGGGTCTCATGGGCAACAACAACAATGCATCGAGAACGATATATCTTGATGGTGAAAGTGGTGATGAAATGTCCGAGCCGGATGGAGTTGGTACGTACGTCGACGGGCCAACGAAGTCTCCGAGGAAGACGAAGAAGAAGAAGCGTTCCAGACGAAAGACAGTCCCTGCAGCAGCTGGTGAAGAAGTTGATGATGATGACGGTTATGAACCATCCATCCGTGAGGAGAACCCAGAGGGTGATGATGTTCATGTTGATGATATTCCTGGTGCGGATGAAGATGGGGAAGACGATGATGATCGGATACCAGCAGCTGATGATATTCCAGAAGTCGATCAATCTGATGAAGATGAAATTGGTGTTGAACATGGACCACCAGAAGAAGAAGACGATGAGGATGATATCGATGTTGACGATCCTGATGGAGGAGTGCGACTGTCAAAGGGAGGTACCTTGAAACATGAAGCTCGTACTCTTGAACACCTGTTGACACATCGATACAAGAACCCATACTGCAATTCTTGCGTAAGGGCCAAGATGAAGCACCACAAGACTTACCGAGGTGCATTTCGCCGAAAGCTCACGAAGTTCGGCGACCTCATCACCTTTGACTTCATGGATACTCGCAAGACGACCAAGTTGGGCTATGACACGGTTAAGGAGATTCTTGTCATTCGAGACAGGTTTACCGGCATCATTCAAAGCTACCCATCTCCAACCAAGAACACTGAGGATGTTGTGAGAGCGGTGAAGTACTTCATGGGAAGACGTACTATTAGAGAAGCTTACTCCGACAAAGCTAGACAATTTGTCAAGGGCATGGAAGCACTCAAGATACCATTTGACCATGCTCTGCCGGGAAGAACTCCCTTGCCGAGCGCAACAACCAGTTCGTCATTGCAACAACTACCACATGCCTACTCGAGGCTGGACTACCAGCATGTTTCTGGAAGTTTGCCATACGATGTGTATGTCATCTACTCAACGTGGAACCTGGGGAAGATGATGTGAGTGCATGGTGCAAGCTCCATGGTACCGAGTTCAAGGGCGACAAGATCCCATTTGGTGCTTTGGTTTACTTCAAGCCGAGTGGAGCCAGAGCCAATGAGCAGGCTCACAAGTTCGACCCCAAGGGCATCCCTGGTGTCTTTGCCGGTTATGAGATTGCTCCGGGCGTCAATTGGCGACGGCAATATATGGCATGGGCATTGTCAGATATGACGAGGCAGAACTATTCGTTCAATGCCAAGACGATCATTGACAAACTACGCCATCCACATCTCACGGAGAAGATTGAGGTGCATTTGCCATTGACGTTCCCATGCAAAGACATCTACGAGAAGGTGAACACCACGTTGGAAGAGTTGGCTGTGAAAGATCGTCTCGAAGGATCACCTGATTTCCTTGAAGATCATCAAGACGATGATGATGATGAAAACGATGATGACGGAGACGATGGTGATGACAAGCCCAAGAAAGGGAAGATCACCAATCGTATTGAGCATCAAGAAGAGGAGTTCAAGCGCATGATGGAGGAAGTGGACATCAAACTCGACAAAGAGAAAGACGATGGACTTGAAGTCGTTGATGGACCTCCCATGCCTCCTCCTGATGGCGAACATCCTTATGACGGACCTGAACACCATTCAATGGGCAAACCTGGTGACGGTATCATCTACCTCAGCGACATTGGCGAGCATGTCAAACTCGACAAACGTGGACGACCTTATCGAGTTGGTCCAGATGGTCGCAAAGAAGTAAGAGGATCACCAAGACCAAAGAGTAGCCACAGCCCCGAAGAATGGAGATCACTATCCGCCAAGGAGAGAGATGTCATCATTCGTCGTGGAAAGCTTGAAGAAGAAGCTGAGAAGCTCAAGGAGATCAAGTTGAAGAAAGAGAAAGAGAAGAAAGCCAAAGCAGAGATTGCTGAAAAGAAGAAGAAGAAGAAGTCCGAGGCTAGTTCACACAAAGATCCACCAAAAGACGAAGGACGAAAGAAGAAGAAAAATAGTAATAAAGATTCGAAGGAGAGCTCTCAGGCAAAGATGGCGGCAAGGACGCTGCTGTCGGCGTGGGGATGCTCCGAGGTGAGCGGGAACGTATATCTACGCCCCGCGATCCAATGACGAGGCTGAACCACAAAAGAGGCCGCAACCCATGGGAATGTTTGTCAACAACCCATGGAGTGAGTGATCTCACCGACATCAAGAAGTACAACAATGCCTCTCCTTCAGCACCCAGTGAAACGAGCACAAACGTCCCAAGTGATGATGATGGTCAAGAGTTCTTGAATGAATGGAATGAGTGGTCCGAACATGAAGTTGGAAGAGGACCAAGGGCTCACTGGGAAGATGTTCACTATGACTTCAACACTGGTAAAGTCACGGCACCTGCTAAAGCTGCACCAACGGCTTCTACCTCAAAAGACTCCGACGGCAAGTCCAAGGTCAACCACTTCGTGAGTTCGATTCCTTGTATGCCTTGTGTTCATCAAGACCTTGAGCATCGCGAGAAGTTCGGTCAAAGTGATGTAAGGTTTGGGAAGTTGTTCAACGCGATGGTCTCACGGCCAGTTGGTCGTAAAGAGATGATGGAAGACCCGGACGCCAAGGCTTCTATGAGGAACGAGTGGTTGGGACAGCACAAGCAGGGCGTCTATGATTTCTCAATTGTTCGTGAATACGATGAAGTTGTAGCAGACGCCAAACGAGAAGGAAAAGAAGTTCATATGGCACGAGTTCACGGCATTTGTGTCGAGAAGAACTATCAGCTACCAAAGGGGAGCCCTGGACGAAAGTTCAAAGGTCGAGGCGTTCTACTTGGAAACCAAGTGAAGAATCAGCACTGGGAAGCCGCGTTCTTCCAGGACCTCGGCAATTCACCAGCGACATTTGAAGCCTCGCGATGGGCAGATTTCTATGGTTGCATCCCCGGCCACAACGTGAAGCTGGCAGATGCCATTCAGGCATATATTCAAGCGAGGCTTACGGCTTACGGGACCTCCTTGTTGGGTCGAACTCCCCGAAGATGCATGGCCGGACGACATCGACATCCGGAAGTTCAGAAGACCGGTAGTGCGACTTGTCAAAGCACTTTATGGTCATCCTGATGCGGGCACGATGTGGGAACAACATTGTGATAAACATGTCCGTGAAGTTGTTTTTATGCCAGTAGGGGAGGAATGGCCATCAATGTATTTCAATAAGGAACTCAAACTTTTGTTAGTCATCTATGTTGATGATCTGAAGTTAGCTGGGCCAGCACAGAACCTCACCAAGGGGTGGGAGATGTTAAGGTCAAAGCTACGAATTGAACTAGAGACAGATTTAGGTCTCTATCTTGGTTGTTTGCTAAGCAAAGGAACCAATCGCCTGCATGATGGCACAGAGGTCACAACCATGACCTACAATATGGAAGGTCTTTTAAAGCTCTCTGTTGAAAAGTATCTTGAACTTGTTGGAAAAGATACGAAGTTAAAACAAGTCTCAACACCTAGTCTCCCTGAAAAGACCAAACAACATAAGTCTCGAGCACCAGCACCTGGGGATCCTAAGCATGCAGTTCAATGTCCCTGGTGTTCTACAAAGTTCGATCCTGGATCGTCGGTTGCCTTACAGCCCGATGCCTCTGATTCTCGGCCGGAATCTGTTGAAGTCCAACGAGGTGCACTTGCTCCTGATGCTGCTAGCATCTTGATGAAGCTCTTATATGCAGCAAGGATCGCCCGATTTGATTTGTTGAGATCAATCAATACATTAGCACGCAATGTGACAAAATGGTCCATTCAAGATGATGCCAAACTATACCATCTGATGTGCTATGTCAACTCTACCTTAGGGAAGAGGATGATTGGATGGGTCGGTAATGACATGAAAGACCTATCCATTGCGTTGTATGCAGATGCTGACTTTGCGGGATGTGCACAATCATTGAGGTCCACATCAGGTTCTCATATGCATATTCAGGGGAAACGTACTCGGTTTCCATTAGCTGGTGGGAGCAAACGCCAGGGGTGTGTGAGCCATTCTACACCTGAAGCTGAGATCGTAGCCGCTGATGTAACCCTTCGAACAATGGGTCTTCCTGCACTCAGTATTTGGGAAACGCTTACAGAATCATCTCCCAAGCTATTGTTTCATGATGACAATCAAGGGATGATTGGTGTGGTTCGTTCTGGAAGGAATCCAACAATGCGGCATCTGGAAAGAACTCATGGAATTTCTATTACGTCATTACATGAGCATTTCAGCAAAGATCACTTTGTTCTCATGTACGAGATCACAGCGAAGATGGCCGCGGACATCCACACGAAAGGTTTTACAAACCCCCTAGCCTGGAAAAAGGCTTGTATGTTGATCAATCTTTTGGAGCCCGAAGACCTTGGTTCGAAGCAATTGGCCGACTTAGTGCAGCCTACTACAGATGTTGACACTACAGTTCGTCAAGTTTTTCAGTCAAGGACAGATGAGGTTCCCAATTTTCCATATACTGAAACACCCATACTGCCACCTGAGGTGTACCGTAAGGGTCTTTCAAGTCGAGAAAAGCTTCAAGAGCTACCCGGTATGGATCCCATCTTTGTGGTCAAAACCCCTACATTATTCAGAACAAGACCAGCTGGTGTCAAACTTCCTGCAGATTGCCTTCGGAGCACCTGGATCTTAGTCCACGGGAAGTGGGAACAAGTTGAGGATCGTGTTCCACCTTTGTTACAACAATCACGTTTTGACAAATGGATAGAAAATCACCCACCCCCTAAAAAAGTACAAGAGGGGTGGGGGGTACGCTCCCAAGCTTGTACTTTTTACGTGTTTCTGCCTAGGTTTCCCCAGGGAAAAATTTTATACACCACGTAGCGTTCGCGGGGGGGGGAGTGGAAGATGGATGGGGTTGACAAAGGCAGTTCGAACCACCCCCCCCCAGTTTGATACATTTTGCAGAGGTTTTGGAATTCCTGGGGTTCCTAGGGGTTTTAAACCCCTGAGCCTTTATACTTTTTACGTACGTATTGGTTAACCATTCCGTGTGCATCCCCAGGATTCCTCAGTGTTCCATGAACCCCCCGGTTTATACATTTTACGTGCGTGTGTCTATTTTGGATATTCATAGGTCAGCTGGAATTCACTGCCCCCTTAGTTTTATACTTTTCATGTTTTCTAGGCACCCAAGTTGCTGAACTGAAAAAAAAACATGTTTAATTTGCCGGTCGCCGTTCTTCCGAAAGCCGTTTTTGGCTACAAACCACGCCACTCGCTTGTGATGGCGCCAAAAGTGAAGAAGTATGATTTCGACATTCACTCGGAGTCACGCTATGGTGTGGAAAGCTGGGTGTTGAGTTTGCACGAGCCCTGGTTTGATTGGTAAGTTTGGATTTCAGCCCATTGAAACCTGTGCATAATTTCCGAGATATAAAATCTAAAAACATATTTGAAATTTGAACATATTTGAAAAATGTGGGAATGCTGTGGAAATGCTATCTTTGACAGATGCCCTGAGGATGGCATCAAAAGAGGAGCGAGGATTTGCGGCCGGCAAACTCGGGAAGAGATAGTTGAATTGCAAGATCGCTGCGTAAAAGAAAATACACTGGATCTGAGTGTCCTGAAACAATTGTGCAAGGCCGGGACTGAGCAACAAGGGAAATGATGAAATGACAAGAAGAATGGACATGATAGGAAATGTCTGATGATTTTGATGAGTTTAGATGTTTTTATTACATCGTCGCTCGTTTGACCTCTCCTGCCAGGGACATGCAAACACCTCAAACTCCAGTGCAGCAAGTTCGAAGTCGAAGGCGTGAACATGTTTTTTTTTGCTCTGGGTACTGCAGGAAGATGTTGTGACGTGACAGTTGGAGGCCATTCCATGCCATTCCAATCATATCCGACCCATAAAATTCGATAAAATTTAGATAGGTCACGGATGGTCACGGTCAATTTTTTCTGTAACTATCAAAAGCATTTGGAATCATTGGATATTATTGGGTAGATTTTGTTGAATTATTTTGAGCTCATTTGGGACGTTGCTGGATAGCGCTGGCATGCGCTGGCATACATTCTTGAGGTTTATGGACATGTGCTCACGTTATTCCATGTTCTTTAGTGATTTTTTTGGGACTTTTTTGCCAGTGAAAATAAAAGAAGATTGAGGGAAGCTTGTACCCCCCCATTGGCATACATTATGCATGAACATCTGATGATCTTATTTTATTTAGGTTTCACCTTTGAAAAGCAATGAAGGTGGGGGAAGGGGTGTCCCCCCCCATTGGCATACATTATGCATGAACATCTGATCATCTAATTTTATTCAGGTTTGACATGGTTTGACCAAAAAAACACAATGAAGGTGGTGGAAGGGGTGTACCCCCCCCTTGGCATACTTATGAAAGAAGGATATTATGGGAAAAAATGTGAATATGGGTGAGCCATGCATTTCAGATCCTGGTGTCTTTTTTGTTCAACCGTTGATCTCTCTTGCATGGATTTGGGATACTGTTGGTTCCTGGGTCATACTGGCTCGCTGTGAAAGGCCGCGTCTTTGGTGCCGGGGAAAGCGAAGGCGACACGAAGGGGTTTGATGGGGTTCGCGTCATTTTGTATCATATTGTTATATTTTGTTCCTTTTTTTGGAGGAGAGATAGGAGGGGTGTTGCAGTGTGATGCTGTGACATGACTCTTGGAATCTATCGGAATGATTTGGAATCCAATCCAATCCATGTCCAGGCAGGTTGAAACTTGTTGATTATTTTTTCATTCATGTTGATTCAATGGGTTTAGAGGTGTGATCTCCTGAATGGACTTGGGTCGCTGAGATATCCTGGCTCGTTTTATTTCGTTCTGACAGGCTGAACCCATTCCCAAAACCAAAGCGGCTGCTAAGGCCAAGGCGAGCTGACTTCAATCAAATCCTATTGAATCCATTGGATGATTTTATTATTGTTTATTTATTTTCTATTGATGAAAGCAGGTATTGATTATACAAATTATTTGGAAAAAGGATGACATAAGCCACAAAAGCGAACATCGGATGCAATCATTTAGTATGTTTTATTTGTTGTTACTCTTTGGCATATGCTGGCATGATCTGCAATGCACTCCTTGGAGATTTCTGAAGGTTTATGGACATGTGCTCACGTTATTCCATGTTGTTTAGTGATTTTTTTGGGACTTCTTTGCCAGTAAAAATAAAAGAAGATTGAGGGAAGCTTGTACCCCCCCATTGGCATACATTATGAATGAACATCTGATGATCTTATTTTATTTAGGTTTCACCTTTGAAAAGCAATGAAGGTGGGGGAAGGGGTGTCCCCCCCCATTGGCATACATTATGCATGAACATCTGATCATTTAATTTTATTCAGGTTTGACATGGTTTGACCAAAAAAAAACAATGAAGGTGGTGGAAGGGGTGTACCCCCCCCTTGGCATACTTATGAAAGAAGGATATTATGGGAAAAATTGTGAATATGGGTGAGCCATGCATTTCAGATCCTGGTGTCTTTTTTGTTCAACCGGTGATCTCTCTTGCATGGATTTGGGATACTGTTGGTTCCTGGGTCATACTGGCTCGCTGTGAAAGGCCGCGTCTTTGGTGCCGGGGAAAGCGAAGGCGACACGAAGGGGTTTGATGGGGTTCGCGTCATTTTGTATCATATTGTTATATTTTGTTCCTTTTTTTGGAGGAGAGATAGGAGGGGTGTTGCAGTGTGATGCTGTGACATGACTCTTGGAATCTATCGGAATGATTTGGAATCCAATCCAATCCATGTCCAGGCAGGTTGAAACCTGTATAAACTTGTTGATTATTTTTCATTCATGTTGATTCAATGGGTTTAGAAGTTTAGAGGTGTGATCTCCTGAATGGACTTGGGTCGCTGGGTCATGCTAGCTCGTTCCTGAAAGGCTGAGCCGGCGGCCGAGGGCAATGCGCATGCGAAGGCCAAGGCGAGCTGACTCCAATCAAATCCACAGGATTATTTGGTAATGGTTTCATATTTTGTTGGATTATTTTGAGCTCATAGACGCTGCTGCATGGATAGCGCTGGGACGTTGCTGGATAGCACTGGCATGCGCTGGCATACATTCTTGAGGTTTATGGACATGTGCTCACGTTATTCCATGTTGTTTAGTGATTTTTTGGGACTTTTTGTCAGTAAAACCAAAAGAAGATTGAGGGAAGGTTGTACCCCCCCATTGGCATACATTATGCATGAACATCTGATGATCTTATTTTATTTAGGTTTGACCTTTGAAAAGCAATGAAGGTGGGGGAAGGGGTGTACCCCCCCATTGGCATACATTATGCATGAACATCTGATCATCCTATTTTATTCAGGTTTGACATGGTTTGACCCAAAAAAAACACAATGAAGGTGGGGGAAGGGGTGTCCCCCCCCCTTGGCATACATTATGCATGAACATCTCATCATCTAATTTTATTCAGGTTTGACATGGTTTGACCAAAAAAACACAATGAAGGTGGTGGAAGGGGTGTACCCCCCCTTGGCATACTTATGAAAGAAGGATATTATGGGAAAAAATGTGAATATGGGTGAGCCATGCATTTCAGATCCTGGTGTCTTTTTTGTTCAACCGTTGATCTCTCTTGCATGGATTTGGGATACTGTTGGTTCCTGGGTCATACTGGCTCGCTGTGAAAGGCCGCGTCTTTGGTGCCGGGGAAAGCGAAGGCGACACGAAGGGGTTTGATGGGGTTCGCGTCATTTTGTATCATATTGTTTTGTTTTGTTCCTTTTTTTGGAGGAGAGATAGGAGGGGTGTTTCAGTGTGATGCTGTGACATGACTCTTGGAATCTATCGGAATGATTTGGAATCCAATCCAATCCATGTCCAGGCAGGTTGAAACTTGTTGATTATTTTTCATTCATGTTGATTCAATGGGTTTAGAAGTTTAGAGGTGTGATCTCCTGAATGGACTTGGGTCGCTGGGTCATGCTAGCTCGTTCCTGAAAGGCTGAGCCGGCGGCCGAGGGCAATGCGCATGCGAAGGCCAAGGCGAGCTGACTCCAATCAAATCCACAGGATTATTTGGTAATGGTTTCATATTTTGTTGGATTATTTTGAGCTCATAGACGCTGCTGCATGGATAGCGCTGGGACGTTGCTGGATAGCACTGGCATGCGCTGGCATACATTCTTGAGGTTTATGGACATGTGCTCACGTTATTCCATGTTGTTTAGTGATTTTTTGGGACTTTTTGTCAGTAAAACCAAAAGAAGATTGAGGGAAGGTTGTACCCCCCCATTGGCATACATTATGCATGAACATCTGATGATCTTATTTTATTTAGGTTTGACCTTTGAAAAGCAATGAAGGTGGGGGAAGGGGTGTACCCCCCCATTGGCATACATTATGCATGAACATCTGATCATCCTATTTTATTCAGGTTTGACATGGTTTGACCCCAAAAAACACAATGAAGGTGGGGGAAGGGGTGTACCCCCCCATTGGCATACATTATGCATGAACATCTGATCATCTAATTTTATTCAGGTTTGACATGGTTTGACCTTAAAAAACACAATGAAGGTGGGGGAAGGGGTGTCCCCCCCCTTGGCATACTTTATGAAAGAAGGAATTAATGGGAAAAATGTGAACATGAATGAGCTATGCATTTCGGGTTTCTTGTTGTTGAACCAGTTCAAGACATGCTGATTCAGATTTGCGGTCGCTCCTGCGTGGATTTTGGGTGATTTTGGATGATTTTGGTTCATGGGTCATGCTGGCTCGCTATGAAAGGCGGCGCCTGTGCCCGACAGCACAGCCAATGCGCAGGTGAAATGATTTTGGGGTTTTGTTTCATTTTGTTCGTTCTTTTGGGAGCGGGGATTGGAGTGGTGTTGCAGTGCGATGCTGGGACATGACAATTGAAATCAATTGGAATCCAATGGAATCATATCGAATCCATGTTAAGTCGTGTTAAGTCATGTTAAGTCATTTTGAATCATGTTGATTCAGAGGATTTCAGAGCTGCGATCTCGGAGGTTCTCTCCTGAATGGACTTGGGTCGCTGGGTCATGCTAGCTTGTTCCTGAAAGGCTGAGCCAGCGGCCGAGGGCAAATCTGCAGCAAAGAAGGCCTTCTCACACCTTCTCGCATTTTTTGTTATGTGCTGAGCAAATCTTCAAGTATCCCGGGTAAGTTGACTGTGTTCGATGATTTCTGACATTGTTTGACCCGTTGTTTCCAATCTGGTCTCATGTCATCTCACTGTATGTCAGAATTTCTCAGATGTTGACAACAGGGGGCGGATTTGGAAAGCACACCTCCAGAAAAGGCGGCTTGTAGTCGTCAGATGTCGTCAGATATTCTTGAGACGGACAAAGCAGGTACTATCAGGATCTATCAGGGGTAGGTGATGGTAGGTGATGGTAGGTGTTTAAAAAAACTGCAATAAAAGGGAGGTGAAAGTAATTGAAAGTAGTCAGTTTGTTTTTCAAACCTTTCGTTTCGTGTTGCTGGCCGTTTGCGTTCGATATTTTCTGATGTGTGTCCATGTTGTCAGGATAAAATTCCAGACGATGCTGCTGACAAGCAACAGCAGGTTGCTTCGGAAGAGGCAGCCTTGCCTTCACAGTTCTATCATGTTCTATCTGTTTAAAACTGAGCCAGTTTGTTTTATTCTGTTTTCAGGTCCAATCATGTCCCATTGTTGGCCGTTTGCTTTGGGTTGTGGATATGGTGGCAGGATGCTACTGCCCAGCAACAGCAGGTGGCCTTGCAGTCACAAATCTTGGGTGCGCAGATGATTGTGGAATATTATAGATGTATGGAGTATTGTATAGTACATTATAGTACCATATTGTTTCACAATGTATTTTATAATATTTTATATATAGTACTAAAAGGTGCAGCAGAAATCATCAGACATATCTGTACAAAAATGAAGGTGTTTTGGATTGTTTTAAGGCGTGGAAACTGTGTGAAACATCGTGAAACTTCTAGAATCTCCAATATCTTGCTTGCCGAATCTTGCCGAATCTTGCCGATGCCTGCCGGCAGGGTGGCTCTCCAAAGTCGACACACTCTCGCTCGCCAACCATTGATCGATCAGGATTTTGCAACTTTTGCCTGCAGTTACATTCAAGAATATACAAGATATTTCAAGATCCTACAAGATCATACAAGATCAATCAAGATCATACAAGTTTCATCAAGTTTTCATTCTCTTACTGAAACTATCTGAAACTAATTCAACCATGTCGAATCTCTAGCACGCTCGTCTCCTGTAATTGTTCTTTCATTTGCTACGTTTTTTCCATGCCAGGATTTTCAAGTCCTTTCTGCTGGAACAGTTTGGAGGCACGGATGGTTTGAGAAAATTTGGGGTGAGCATGGCCAACCTCTTATGCCATTTGTTCACTTCATTTTTACTTCCGGGACTTGTCCGGGACCATGATGAGGCAACAGCCGAGGAAATGGCGCCCGAGGACGAGGTCAGACAATGCTGAACGAGTCTAGACTAGTCTTGAACAGTCTTGAACTATCTTGAAGAAACTCGAACATGCTCGAACTATCTCGAACTATAATGATATGGATTGATATGGATTGATATAGTATACTTGAACTCATACTTGACCCCGGGAGTTTTGTTTGTGTCCATGTCTGCTCCTTCCAGAAATACAATATCAGCAGGGGTTACCCTGTCCCCCCCCTGACTCATACATTCTGTGATCTTTACTCAGCATATTTCAGCATACCCACAAGTGCCATCTCGTATCCATTGGTGTCATAATACTTCCATGATCTTCCATGTATTTCCAAGTGCTGGATTTCATGTCCTTTGGTCCGTTGATGTTGCTTCATGTTGCTTATCTATGTATATACATCAGTTGCAGGCAGATATGAATGCTAAAAAGGGGTGAGCATGTCCCCCCCATCATTCATACATTTCTGACATTGTGTGCATTCTATGTAAACTGATGTAGAGAGATATTGATATAGAGTTATAATATGTTATAATGAGTTATAATGAGTTATACTATTCTTACATATTCTTACTTTATCTCATGCTCAATTAATTTGATTTTATTTGCGTTCCATGATTGATCCTGTTGTAGGCAGATGCGCGCTCACAAGTTGACCAGGAGGCCGGGGACCCCAAGGATTTCCAAGGGGTAGTGTAAATTAAATTATGGTAAATTTGTGCTCTGAAGCCCTTAAATGTTTATCAGGAGGGGTAAGCCTGTCCCCCCCCCTTTTCATACATTGCTGAAATTTGTGCCTAAGGATGTTCAAAGATATTCAAATCACCCATAAAGTACCCAATACGTGCACATCGGATATTTGTTATCTTGTTTTGCAAGCGCAAGTGGTCAGGAAGAAACGATCAGATCCAAAAGGGAAATGCTACAGCCTTCTGCCGTCTACAACGCATGGGTCTCAGATGGTCTCAGATGGTCGCAGCATCTCAGATGGTCTCTTGCCACAGCCTTCTTTTGCCGCACATCCCCCGAGTGAATGACGTGTTGTTTGACGTTCTGCGTTTTTTTCTGTTCCATAGCTTAGGCCTTCATGGAGGCCAAAGTGGAGCAACAGCAGGCTCCTTATCATGTTGGAAAGTGTTGATTAGGACGGATTGCGATAGATAAATTCAGAAAATATTTTGGAATATTTTGGATATTTTGGGCTCAGGGATGTTCAGGGTTTTTACGGTGTCTCGGGGGGCCATGGGGAGTCTCCTCTCCTCTTTTGGCGTAGGCGAAGAAAGCAAAGATTGAAAAATCTTTCCAGGCACCTGCAGACCAAGACTTGGTGCAGGTATGTCGCGAGAGGTTGCTTGCTTGTTACGGCAAGTGCACGAATGACGCACAGATGCAATGGGGCACACAGTCGGATCTCCCGATCGTGGTCTCAAAGTTGTTGGGGAGCGCCCATGCTTGGTTTGGAAACCTTTGGCCCGACACCGTGTTCATACTTGATGGTTGCATAGAGGAGAGAATGGAGCTTGCGAGCTTGGCTCCTGTCACAGCAACTATCTTTGCGAAACTCGGTCCCCACATGTGCAAATTTGCTCGGTTTGTCGGTTTGTCGCATTTTGGCAATTCAATGCATTTGAATGCAATTCATATCAGTTCAATTAAGTTCATATCAGTTAGGTTTGACAATTTATGATAATTTACTGAGAATGATACAGGGTTATACAATGTTATACAATGTTATACAGAATTATTAATGAATTATACCGATTTATTATCATGTAATATGATATAATCAGATAATATCAGATATATACAGGCACATTTCCCATCATTTCCCTTCATGCCCAAATTTGATGGCTCAGCCATCTTCGGAGCATAGCTATGCAGAATTACGCAGGCGCGGTGCAGGGATGTGCAGGGGTAATAGAGTGCAGAGATGTGCAGAGTTGGGTTTAATAGAATTTGCATGAGTTTGCAGCTTAGGAATTTGCTTGCATTTGTTTGAATTAGTTTGAGCATTGCAGAAATTTTGGGTAGTTTCGGGGCATTGCAGTCATTGGCCAGGTGACAAGCTGCCAGCAATTGCCAGCAAATGCAGGCGGGGAATGGTGGGAAGAGCATCTCATGGTTGGTTCATGTTGGCTTATCTGCGTGTTGGCTGTTTGCATGTATGGATCCACTGGAGAGGGTGCACCCCCCCGGCTGCATACATATTGGGAAGCACATGGAAAAACATTGCAGGCCCAAGTAGTAGTAGTAGCAAGAGTAGCAAAGCCAGACTGAGTACGCGCAACTTGTGTTGGCGTCGGCACCATAGATGGCTGGACTTCGTGGTACTTGGGTTGTGACTGTGCTCCTGATTTGTGGTGCAATCCAGGGGGGAGGTGTGAAGTTTGACATCCAACAGGATACAACCTCGTCCGTCGATCCTTCGCAATGGTTTCTGGCCGAAAGCCACTGGACTGACATTTGCCGCTACATCGATTGCTGGCAAGGGCCTTCTGACTTGCACGTTGTTGACGTGTTTGGGGCATCATGCGCTATCAGCAAAACCTTTGCTCGCAGACACTACCGTGCTGCTGCTTGGGATATCAAGCTGAGTTGTGACATGGATGCAACCACAGAGTCGGGCTGGTACAGCTTATTGAACCTCTGTCTTCGAATGCTTCTCGATTATCTTCATAATATTTCATATTTTTTCATCATATTTGTTTACTGCCATTATTTAACCCGATACATCACCGTACATCCTCGCATATCCCAATATGATCCAATATGATCCAATGATATCCGATGATATCCAATATGATCTAATATGATCTAATATGATCTAATATGTACATCCCGGTAGCGTCCAATAATGTCCAATAGCTGAGGTTACCCGGAGCACTGTTGGCAGCTGGCCCGCCATGCAGTTTATTTGTATGGCTTTGCTGCTCCGTGCATAGACGTCACGAGCTAGGTGTTCGGGGAGATGAGCGCAATGTCAAAGTAAAGCTTTCCAATTACATCACAGAGAATTTGGTCTTTTGGAACTGGAATTGGTTGCGTTTGGTTTATGTTTTAGATTGTTTTAGTATGGTTTGGTTACTCTTTGTTACCCTTGCATGTGTCATGGTTCTGCCGTGTTTTGCCATTTTGTTTTCCCATGTTTTTCCCGTCCCTTGTTGGAGCGAAACTGAGCGAGACTTCAAGACTTCAAGCTGCTTTGAACAGCTTTGTCAATATTTGATAATATTTGATATATTTAGATATATTTTGAATATCTTTGAATTATTTTGATATATGTTGATATTGTTTGATCATGTTTGATCATATTTGAACATGTTCTGTAAGTTCTGAGGCTGTTTGCATCCGGGCCTTGTGGAGGGTGAAGCGCTTTGAGGTGATGATTGAACAGCCAAAATCCAGTGTGATGTTCCGTCTTCCACAGTGGCAACGACTTGGGTCTGAGCTAGGTTTTCAAAGCGTGCACACATACATGGGAAGTTTCGGTCATTTCATGGACAAACCCAGCTGTCTTTTTGGCAATATGGAGAATCTGTCTTGGTTTCCTGGCAAAATTGAAATTTACTGTATTCGATGTTATGATATGTTATGATGTTTCTTGGAATTTAAAGTTTTCATGCGGCCCTTTGCCATCTTTTGCCCCTAGCCAGTCAAATGAGGCTGCAGCGAAACTTGAAAGGCAAGAAGCTGGAGGCCATGAAAAAGCAGGTGCAAGCAGCCCGGGCAAAGCTCGAGCGGAGATTGGGCCGGAAGCTTGTTCTTGTTCGCAAGTTCCTTGGCAACACTTTGTTCCAGATGTCATCGTGCTCACCAGAACTTCAACAATGCCCACATAGCAGGGTTCCTTTCAGGAAATTATCGAAAAAAGACAGAAAGTGCATGAAAATTACGAGGTGAAGAAAACAATGTAAGATAATACAAGATAATATAAGATAATATTATGAGTTCCTTGCCGGGTTGGTTCCAGAACCAAGTTGCTTGGGGAACTCACAAAGATCACAAAGATAATGCAAGATATATCAAGATATGATAAGACATGATAAAACCATATAAAACCATATAAGATCTCAAAAGCATACCGTGCAAGCCTGCAATCGCAAGGTGCTCCAAAGGAGGTGGTGTATGTGGTGGACCAGACTTAGCTCTATCAGCAGCATACACCTCAAAGTTCTGCACAGCGCTTTTCAAAGCGTGGTTCAGAACATGGGTTCTGCGTCACGCCAGTAGCCTTGAGTGATCTTGAGTGATCACAATATCTGGCCCGCAGTCGATTAGTCCCTCCCATGTGAAGAGTTTCAAATGCTGTGTGCATCTGCGTGCACTTTTACTTCGAAGCAGGCGAAAGCCAAGCGACCTGGAATGAGATGGGCAAATCTTGTTCTGGACAAAAAGATATCGAATAGGTGCGAATAGGATCGAGTTGTTGTGGAATGATGTGGAATGTATCCACAGGTATCCACAGATTGATCCTGTTTTTGTAGATGATTCCAGCAGTTTCCAAAGTGTTCCAGCTATATGGAAATGTATGGATGAGAGTGCCTCCCATCTACCCCCTAGGCTTCATACATTTCTGCGACACAATTGTTGATCACCTTTTTTGATCTTGGCTATTCCTTGTTGGGTTCTCAAATGTATCAAAGGGGATTACCCCCCTGTACCCCCTGGGCTTCATACATTTCTGGGACACATTCTGCCAGGAATTCCTGGGAGCGCAGACACCGGTGGCTGATGCCAGAAGGCCTGTTGTGCACTCAGGTGCAATGATATTGCAATGGTATGCAATGGTCATGATAATCCATGATATATAATGATATATAATGATGATTAATGATGTACACATATGTACACATGGTATGCCACAATATCATACAAGATCAAAAGGTATCAAAAGAATTCAAGAAATACCACGATGTAAATCACAGATGATGAATGCTGTCCATTTGATTTCATACTGTGGACATCTGTGGACTTTGCATGACTTTGCATTGTTGGTGATGATACTTGAGAAATCTTCAATGGTTTTTGGTGGGTTATTGTGGGTTCAAATGGATTCTTGAATGTATCAAAGGCCCCCCCCCTGTACCCCCTATGCTTCATACTTTTCTGCTTTTCTGTGAACAAATTGTATGATGATTTTCACCTACATTTACATAATAAATCATAATAATATATTATCATATATTTATCTTTGTTTGACTCTCAAATGTATCAAAGGGGATTCCCCCCCTGTACCCCCTGGGCTTCATACATTTCTGGGACACATTCTGCCAGGACTTTCTGGGAGTGCAGACACCATCAGACACCGGTGGCTGATGCCAGAAGGCCTGTTGTGCACTCAGGTGCAATGATATTGCAATGATACCACAGTATCAAAAGAATTCAAGAAATACCACGAGGATCCACGAGGTAAATCACAGATGATGAATCATGACCATTTGATTTCATACTGTGGACTTTGCATGACTTTGCATTGTTGGTGATGATACTTGAGTTTTTGGTGGGTTATTGTGGGTTCAAATGGATTATTGAATGTATCAAAGGGCCCCCTCCCCCTGTACCCCCTATGCTTCATACTTTTCTGTGAGCAAATTGTATGATGATTTTCACCTACATTTACATATATTATCATATATTTATCTTGGCTTGACTCTCAAATGAATCAAAGGGGATTACCCCCCTGTACCCCCTGGGCTTCATACATTTCTGGGACACATTCTGCCAGGACTTTCTGGGAGTGCAGACACCATCAGACACCGGTGGCTGATGCCAGAAGGCCTGTTGTGCACTCAGGTGCAATGATATTGCAATGGTCATGACAATCCATGATATATAATGATATATAATGATATTTAAATATGTACACATGGTATACATTGGTATAATTTGGTATATCACAGTATCAAACGAATTCAAGAAATACCACGAGGTAAATCACAGATGATGAATCATGACCATTTGATTTCGCTGAAACTCTTCGCAGAAGATGAAAGCCTTATTTCCAAAGCAAGCAAATTTTTGTAAGTCAAACATTTGACTGACAAAAAAGTACGCGAACTACTGGCACCAAATCTAGAGTCTATCTGAAACCAACAAATACAGACGATAAGATTCTTATCGTCTGTGTTATTTTCTGCTGTGTTTTTTCTTTAAACAACAAACTTGCTGTTGTTTTTTCTGTGACACAAACCTCTGAGGCATGTCAGAAATCATATCTGTGTGCCTGTGTTTGCGTGACGTTTTGCTAATGAGGAAATAAATACTGTGGACTTAGCATGACTTTGCATTGTTGGTGATGATACTTGAGTTTTTGGTGGGTTATTGTGGGTTCAAATGGATTATTGAATGTATCAAAGGAGCCCCCCCACTGTACCCCCTATGCTTCATACTTTTCTGTGAACAAATTGTATGATGATTTTCAACTACATTTACATATATTATCATATATTTATCTTTGTTTGACTCTGAAATGTATCAAAGGGGATTCCCCCCCTGTACCCCCTGGGCTTCATACATTTCTGGGACACATTCTGCCAGGACTTTCTGGGAGTGCAGACACCATCAGACACCGGTGGCTGATGCCAGAAGGCCTGTTGTGCACTCAGGTGCCATGATATTGCAATGATACCACAGTATCAAAAGAATTCAAGAAATACCACGAGGATCCACGAGGTAAATCACAGATGATGAATCATGACCATTTGATTTCATACTGTGGACTTTGCATGACTTTGCATTGTTGGTGATGATACTTGAGTTTTTGGTGGGTTATTGTGGGTTCAAATGGATTATTGAATGTATCAAAGGGCCCCCTCCCCCTGTACCCCCTATGCTTCATACTTTTCTGTGAACAAATTGTATGATGATTTTCACCTACATTTACATATATTATCATATATTTATCTTTGTTTGACTCTCAAATGTATCAAAGGGGATTACCCCCCTGTACCCCCTGGGCTTCATACATTTCTGGGACACATTCTGCCAGGAATTCCTGGGAGCGCAGACACCGGTGGCTGATGCCAGAAGGCCTGTTGTGCACTCAGGTGCAATGATATTCCAATGGTATGCAATGGTCATGATAATCCATGATATATAATGATATATAATGATGATTAATGATGTACACATATGTACACATGGTATGCCACAACATCATACAAGATCAAAAGGTATCAAAAGAATTCAAGAAATACCACGATGTAAATCACAGATGATGAATGCTGTCCATTTGATTTCATACTGTGGACATCTGTGGACTTTGCATGACTTTGCATTGTTGGTGATGATACTTGAGAAATCTTCAATGGTTTTTGGTGGGTTATTGTGGGTTCAAATGGATTCTTGAATGTATCAAAGGCCCCCCCCCTGTACCCCCTATGCTTCATACTTTTCTGCTTTTCTGTGAACAAATTGTATGATGATTTTCACCTACATTTACATAATAAATCATAATAATATATTATCATATATTTATCTTTGTTTGACTCTCAAATGTATCAAAGGGGATTCCCCCCCTGTACCCCCTGGGCTTCATACATTTCTGGGACACATTCTGCCAGGACTTTCTGGGAGTGCAGACACCATCAGACACCGGTGGCTGATGCCAGAAGGCCTGTTGTGCACTCAGGTGCAATGATATTGCAATGATACCACAGTATCAAAAGAATTCAAGAAATACCACGAGGATCCACGAGGTAAATCACAGATGATGAATCATGACCATTTGATTTCATACTGTGGACTTTGCATGACTTTGCATTGTTGGTGATGATACTTGAGTTTTTGGTGGGTTATTGTGGGTTCAAATGGATTATTGAATGTATCAAAGGGCCCCCTCCCCCTGTACCCCCTATGCTTCATACTTTTCTGTGAACAAATTGTATGATGATTTTCACCTACATTTACATATATTATCATATATTTATCTTTGTTTGACTCTCAAATGAATCAAAGGGGATTCCCCCCCTGTACCCCCTGGGCTTCATACATTTCTGGGACACATTCTGCCAGGACTTTCTGGGAGTGCAGACACCATCAGACACCGGTGGCTGATGCCAGAAGGCCTGTTGTGCACTCAGGTGCAATGATATTGCAATGGTCATGACAATCCATGATATATAATGATATATAATGATATTTAAATATGTACACATGGTATACATTGGTATAATTTGGTATATCACAGTATCAAACGAATTCAAGAAATACCACGAGGTAAATCACAGATGATGAATCATGACCATTTGATTTCATACTGTGGACTTTGCATGACTTTGCATTGTTGGTGATGATACTTGAGTTTTTGGTGGGTTATTGTGGGTTCAAATGGATTATTGAATGTATCAAAGGAGCCCCCCCACTGTACCCCCTATGCTTCATACTTTTCCGTGAACAAATTGTATGATGATTTTCAACTACATTTACATATATTTATCTTTGTTTGACTCTCAAATGTATCAAAGGGGATTCCCCCCCTGTACCCCCTGGGCTTCATACATTTCTGGGACACATTCTGCCAGGACTTTCTGGGAGTGCAGACACCATCAGACACCGGTGGCTGATGCCAGAAGGCCTGTTGTGCACTCAGGTGCAATGATATTGCAATGGTCATGACAATCCATGATATATAATGATATATAATATTATATATTGATATATAAATATGTACACATGGTATACATTGGTATTCGACAGTATCAAAAGAATTCAAGAAATACCACGAGGTAAGTCACAGATGATGAATCATGATGAATCATGACCATTTGATTTCATATATTTTCATACTATGGACTTTGATGGACTTTGCATGACTTTGAATAGTTGGTGATGATACTTGAGAGATCTTCAATGATTTTTGGTGGGTTATTGTGGGTTCAAATGGATTCTTTAATCTCTCAAAGGGGAGCCCACCCTGTACCCCCTATGCTTCATACTTTTCTGTGAGCAAAATGTATGATGCTTTCCACATATATTTACATATATTTATCGAATTTTATTGGTCTTTGATGGTCTTTGTTTGGTTCTCAAATGTATCAAAGGGGATTACCCCCGTGTACCCCCTGGGCTTCATACATTTCTGGGACACGTTCTGCCAGGACTTTGTGGGAGCGCAGACCTTTTCCACCGGTGGCTGATGCTAGCAGGCCTGTGGTTTCCTGTTGTGCCACTAGGTCCTGTAAATTAAAATAGGTGCAAAATGGTGCAAAGCTGATCAAAGATCTTCAAAGACATACAATGATGATCAAAGTAAATCAAAGTAGACCAAGGATGAACAAGGTGCAGATGAACGTGTGCGTTTGGTCGATTGTAGTCACACATGTGTAGATGGAATGTTTTTGAAACGCTTGTGCACCCTGGTCCCGATTTTTAGATTTCTGTTCAAAAGTCCCAACGTGTCAGTAGGATTCATACGTGCTCCACCCATCACTTCTCACCTCTTGTTGTCATGGCATCATCATCATTCTCGTTATACTCATGGTTCGGCATGCCTGCGGCCCCAGCTGCTTCAGTGCCAGCTGCCGCATCATCATCCAGTGCTGGGGGCATGCCTGCGGCCCCAGCTGCTTCAGTGCCAGCTGCCGCATCATCATCCAGTGCTGGGAGCATGCCTGCTGCCTCAATGCCGGCTGCTTCAACTGGCGCTGCTGGTTCTGCCCCTGGAACCCGTCGAGCCAGGCCTAGCAATCCTGGCAGCAAGGCAAAAGCAAAGCCGGGGCCACGCTTGCGAGCAGATTTTCATGCCTTGAAGCCCAAGAGCCTGCTGTGCAAGGGTCGTGGAAGTGGTCGCATGTGGCAGAACGATTGGGATGAATGCCTGTTGAAGTGCGCAGAGATCCATGGTCATTTAGAAGATTCGGCGCATTCTACTATGAAGAAAGTCATGAGGGAGAAGGGTTGGAAGCTATGGACACCCCAGCCACCAATGGACGAAGGTCCTCCAAGATGGGTCCGTGCACATGAGCACCGAATCCTTTGCGAAGCTATGGTGGCTTGGCGTGCCATGAAGAAGGCCACAGAGATTGAAGAGCAAGAGTGTGCCAGGCTGCGTAATGTCTTGGTTTTGGGGCGTGCTTGACTTCCTTCCCTAGACCACACTAGGCTTTTCTCAGTTGGTTGAATCTTCGCTGGTTGTGACACACGGCGGCCAGCGGCCCTTCATGCGCAGACACTGAGTGGCTTATTGTTTCCTTTGATTTTGGTTGCATGAGGCCTAGCCTAGCTTCCTTAAATGAGTTCGGAAGTGGATAGTAGCGGGCCCTGCTTCAATCGTCATGTCTTTGATGTGATGATGTTCATTGATTTTCAAATTTTTTCCTGGTGTACATTACTGATATTACTGATCATTACTGGCAGTCTAGGCTGAACTGCGTCATAGATTGCCTTGATCAATCTTGATCATTCTTGATCGTTATCGTAGCAAAAGACTTAGATACACTTGGCGCTGCCCAATTGTGGCCGGATTTGAGTGGGTTTTCTCCAGCCAGCACGTGGCAGAGCAGTGACAAGGATGCGATGAAAACAATAGGTTGCTCCTTGTTGCTCCGTGTTGTTATGTGCTGGCATCGTGTCCCGCATCAGAGCAACATCAAAGAATATAAAAGAAATTAAAAGAATATAAAAGATACATATAAAATACAATAAAATACATAAAAAAAATGCAAAATGTATCAGAGGGCTGCCCCACCATGTACCCCCTTTGCTTCATACATTGCTATCTTTGTTTTCGCAAGACCTTTGTGAACTTTGAGTGCCTTAGTCCCGATTTCTCAGATTTCGAATATCATCCAGTGCTATGGCTTCATTGCCGATTGCCGCTGCTGGCAATAGCTTGCTGCCGTTGGTGTATCAAAAGGATGTCTGCGAGGCCGTCGAGCTCTATGAGCTGGAGCCCTATGAGGTTTGGTGGTTTCTGCAGATATTTGTTCTGCTCTACCTTTTGAGTATTGTAGCTTTTGGGATGATAGGCTTCTGGCTGAGACTCAAGCTGCATGATGAGCAACGGAAAGTTCAGCAATGTACTGCTGACCTTGAGAAGTGTAAGGGGTACAAGGAACTGTACTACAAACGCTGGCAAGACACTATGGATCAAGTGATTGCTCTGCAGTTCGAGCACGACCAGTTTGGTCAACGTCTTGAAGCTGCCAGGTCGAATGATGCACAGACGATTCGCCAAGCCAAGGGCTTACTGGATAGAGCTTTGCAGGAAGCTGTTGATTTCAGGGAGATGCATGCGTTCTGGACCCATGCGGGTCGCTCTTGGCATTGCGCTCCAGATTGCTCTGCGCTGCAGAATTCTGTTCGAGTTATGAACCGACCAGCCTGCACCATTTGCTTCAATACAAAAGTGATGCCGCTTAAGAGACATGAGCACACTGGCCGTACTTTTGCTGAAGATTGCCGAGAATTCTTCCGGCACAATGGGGGCCATGTGAGCTACATCGACACAATCATGGAATGAGAGCCGGAAAGTTTGATGTGATGAGTTTCAGACATCTTATATCATTTTATGATATGTTCAGAGATGTTCTGGTATTTTGCCGCAGTACAGTAATGGCATGTAATGGCGGTCTAGGCTGAGCTGCGTCATAGATTGCTATTGTATGCTATCGTAGGTCTTGGTATGTCTTAGATATTCTTAGATTGTCTTAGCAATTCTTAGATATTCTTAGCATATCTGAGCGTCTTACGATGTCTTGGGGTCCGTTGTGGTCCGTTCATGTCCGTTCAATTGAACTGGACCCAACCGTGGCCGAATTTGAGTGGTTTTCTCCGGCCAGCACGTGGCAGAGAAGAGACAAGGATATGATATCACGATCTGTTGAAAAAGTAGGCTGCTCACCGAGCCAGGAGCTTGACATCAGAGATCATCAGGGATCATCTGGGCAACAACATGCAACAACACAATTTACAGTATCAACAGCGGGGGGGGGGGACTGTACCCATCTGTACCCCCTATGCTTTATACATGAGATCATTAGAGTCATGTGGGTTATTGTGGGTTCATATGGATTCTTTCATGTATCAAAGGGGAGCCCCCCCTGTACCCCCTATGCTTCATACTTTTCTGTGAACAATTTGTAAGATGATTTTCATTGATTTTTAAATACCTTTATTGATTTTGGTTGGGTTCTCAAATGTATCAAAGGGGACTACCCCCCCTGTACCCCCTGGGCTTCATACATTTCTGGGACACATTCTGCCAGGACTTTCTGGGAGAGCAGACACCGGTGGCTGATGCCAGAAGGCCTGTCGTGCACTCAGGTGCAATGGTCATGATATGCCATGATAATATATGATAATATGATATAATATGATATAATATGTGATAATCCATGATTTATAATGATATATAATGATGTACACATGATTTACATTGGTATCCCATTGCATCAAAAGAATTCAAAAGATATCAGGAGATACCAGGAGGCAGATCACAAATAATAAAATGTGACCATTTGTTTTCATATTGTGGGCTGGGCATGCCTTTGCATTGTTGATGATGACATTTTAGAAATCTTGAGATATCTTATGATATCTTATGATATCTTGAGGCTTTTTGGTGATTTTTGGTGGGTTCATGTGGGTTATTGTGGGTTCATATGGATTCTTTAATGTATCAAAGGGGAGCCCCCCCTGTACCCCCTATGCTTCATACTTTTCTGTGAACAATTTGTAAGATGATTTTCATTGATTTTTAAATTTCTTTATTGATCTTGGTTGGGTTCTCAAATGTATCAAAGGGGGCTACCCCCCTGTACCCCCTGGGCTTCATACATTTCTGGGACACATTCTGCCAGGACTTTCTGGGAGAGCAGACACCGGTGGCTGATGCCAGAAGGCCTGTCGTGCACTCAGGTGCAATGGTCATGATATGCCATGATAATATATGATAATATGATATAATATGTGATAATCCATGATTTGTAATGATATATAATGATGTACACATGATTTACATTGGTATCCCATTGCATCAAAAGTTATTGTGGGTTCATATGGATTCTTTATGATTCTTTAATGTATCAAAGGGGAGCCCCCCCTGTACCCCCTATGCTTCATACTTTTCTGTGAACAATTTGTAAGATGATGTTCATTGATTTTTAAATATCTTTATTGATCTTGGTTGGATTCTCAAATGTATCAAAGGGGGCTACCCCCCTGTCCCCCCTGGGCTTCATACATTTCTGGAACACATTCTGCCAGGACTTTCTGGGAGAGCAGACACCGGTGGCTGATGCAAGAAGGCCTGTTGCGCACTCAGGTGCGCAATGGTCATGATATGCCATGATAATATATGATAATATGATATAATATGATATAATATGTGATAATCCATGATTTATAATGATATATAAGGATGTACACATGATTTACATTGGTATCCCATTGATTCTATATAATGTATCAAAGGGGAGCCCCCCCTGTACCCCCTATGCTTCATACTTTTCTGTGAACAATTTGTAAGATGATGTTCATTGATTTTTTAATATCTTTATTGATCTTGGTTGGGTTCTCAAATGTATCAAAGGGGACTACCCCCCTGTACCCCCTGGGCTTCATACATTTCTGGAACACATTCTGCCAGGACTTTCTGGGAGAGCAGACACCGGTGGCTGATGCCAGAAGGCCTGTTGTGCACTCAGGTGCAATGATATTGCAATGGTCATGATAATCCATGATATATAATGAACCAATATGAATTATAATGATTTATAATGATGTACATATGATTTAGGTTGGTAATGATTGGTATCCCATAGCCTCAAAATAATTCAATAGATATCACGAGGAAGATAAATGATCAATATTGATCAATGATGACCATTTGATATCACATCGTTGACTCTGCATGACTTTGCATTGTTGATGATGACGCTTGAGAAATCTTGAGATATCTTGAGACTTTTTGGTGATTTTTGGTGGGTTCATGTGGGTTACTGTGGGTTCATATGGATTCTTTAATGTATCAAAGGGGAGCCCCCCCTGTACCCCCTATGCTTCATACTTTTCTGTGAACAATTTGTAAGATGATTTTCATTGATTTTTAAATACCTTTATTGATTTTGGTTGGGTTCTCAAATGTATCAAAGGGGACTACCCCCCCTGTACCCCCTGGGCTTCATACATTTCTGGAACACATTCTGCCAGGACTTTCTGGGAGAGCAGACACCGGTGGCTGATGCCAGAAGGCCTGTTGTGCACTCAGGTGCAATGGTCATGATATGCCATGATAATATCTGATAATATGATATAATATGATATAATATGTGATAATCCATGATTTATAATGATATATAATGATGTACACATGATTTACATTGGTATCCCATTGCATCAAAAGAATTCAAAAGATATCAGGAGATACCAGGAGGCAGATCACAAATAATAAAATGTGACCATTTGTTTTCATATTGTGGGCTGGGCATGCCTTTGCATTGTTGATGATGACATTTTAGAAATCTTGAGATATCTTATGATATCTTATGATATCTTGAGGCTTTTTGGTGATTTTTGGTGGGTTCATGTGGGTTATTGTGGGTTCATATGGATTCTTTAATGTATCAAAGGGGAGCCCCCCCTGTACCCCCTATGCTTCATACTTTTCTGTGAACAATTTGTAAGATGATTTTCATTGATTTTTAAATACCTTTATTGATTTTGGTTGGGTTCTCAAATGTATCAAAGGGGACTACCCCCCCTGTACCCCCTGGGCTTCATACATTTCTGGGACACATTCTGCCAGGACTTTCTGGGAGAGCAGACACCGGTGGCTGATGCCAGAAGGCCTGTCGTGCACTCAGGTGCAATGGTCATGATATGCCATGATAATATATGATAATATGATATAATATGTGATAATCCATGATTTGTAATGATATATAATGATGTACACATGATTTACATTGGTATCCCATTGCATCAAAAGTTATTGTGGGTTCATATGGATTCTTTATGATTCTTTAATGTATCAAAGGGGAGCCCCCCCTGTACCCCCTATGCTTCATACTTTTCTGTGAACAATTTGTAAGATGATGTTCATTGATTTTTAAATATCTTTATTGATCTTGGTTGGATTCTCAAATGTATCAAAGGGGGCTACCCCCCTGTCCCCCCTGGGCTTCATACATTTCTGGAACACATTCTGCCAGGACTTTCTGGGAGAGCAGACACCGGTGGCTGATGCAAGAAGGCCTGTTGCGCACTCAGGTGCGCAATGGTCATGATATGCCATGATAATATATGATAATATGATATAATATGATATAATATGTGATAATCCATGATTTATAATGATATATAAGGATGTACACATGATTTACATTGGTATCCCATTGCATCAAAAGTTATTGTGGGTTCATATGGATTCTTTATGATTCTTTAATGTATCAAAGGGGAGCCCCCCCTGTACCCCCTATGCTTCATACTTTTCTGTGAACAATTTGTAAGATGATGTTCATTGATTTTTTAATATCTTTATTGATCTTGGTTGGGTTCTCAAATGTATCAAAGGGGACTACCCCCCTGTACCCCCTGGGCTTCATACATTTCTGGGACACATTCTGCCAGGACTTTCTGGGAGAGCAGACACCGGTGGCTGATGCCAGAAGGACCAGAAGGCCTGTTGTGCACTCAGGCGCAATGGTATTGCAATGGTCATGATAATCCATTATATATAATGAATTATAATGATTTAGAATGATGTGCATATGATTTAGGTTGGTAATGATTGGTATCCCATAGCCTCAAAATAATTCAATAGATATCACGATGCAGATAAATGATCAATATTGATCAATGATGACCATTTGATATCACATCGTTGACTCTGCATGACTTTGCATTGTTGATGATGACGCTTGAGAAATCTTGAGATATCTTGAGACTGTTTGGTGATTTTTGGTGGGTTCATGTGGGTTATTGTGGGTTCATATGGATTCTTTAATGTATCAAAGGGGAGCCCCCCCTGTACCCCCTATGCTTCATACTTTTCTGTGAACAATTTGTAAGATGATTTTCATTGATTTTTAAATTTCTTTATTGATCTTGGTTGGGTTCTCAAATGTATCAAAGGGGACTACCCCCCTGTACCCCCTGGGCTTCATACATTTCTGGAACACATTCTGCCAGGACTTTCTGGGAGAGCAGACACCGGTGGCTGATGCCAGAAGGACCAGAAGGCCTGTTGTGCACTCAGGTGCAATGGTATTGCAATGGTCATGATAATCCATTATATATAATGAATTATAATGATTTAGAATGATGTACATATGATTTAGGTTGGTAATGATTGGTATCCCATAGCCTCAAAATAATTCAATAGATATCACGAGGCAGATAAATCATCAATATTGATCAATGATGACCATTTGATATCACATCGTTGACTCTGCATGACTTTGCATTGTTGATGATGACACTTGAGATATCTTGAGACTGTTTGGTGATTTTTGGTGGGTTCATGTGGGTTATTGTGGGTTCATATGGATTCTTTAATGTATCAAAGGGGAGCCCCCCCTGTACCCCCTATGCTTAATACTTTTCTGTGAACAATTTGTAAGATGATTTTCATTGATTTTTAAATTTCTTTATTGATCTTGGTTGGGTTCTCAAATGTATCAAAGGGGACTACCCCCCTGTACCCCCTGGGCTTCATACATTTCTGGGACACATTCTGCCAGGACTTTCTGGGAGTGCAGACACCGGTGGCTGATGCCAGAAGGCCTGTTGCGCACTCAGGTGCCATGGTATCAATGATGACCATGTGAGGTCATGTGAGCATAATATATCATATGATGTTTTTGCATTTTGAATCATTTTGATATTTATCTTTGACATTTATTGACTCCATGCGCACCCCTGATTTCCATACATTTGTTTGGCACTAAGATCCCAGATGATCTCAGCCATTCCCCAGAGCTCACTGTTGCTTTCAATCTTGTTCCGCGCCAGGCAATGCCAGCCTGCCCACGACGATGCGAGCGCGCACCACATCACATCACAAAGAATATGTGTGTATATATATATATATTTAATATTAACGAATTAATTAATTGATTCTATTTTATTTTTATATGTATATAGATTTGTATTAAATGGGCATTTGACATCATCTCGCAGTCTTTTACTTGTGCTTCTCAGGATCTTGAACACACAGCATCATTGGGCTTGCATGGTTCTGAAGCGGGGCAGTACCGCAAGTTCCTCACAGGCTGTGGTTTACGATGGCCTCTTCCAAAAAGAGATCATGGACTGTGCTGTCTCCGTAACCCTTCATTTCATGGAGCGTTGGTTTGACAAACCAGGTCAAGATGCTTGCGTCCCTGAGTGGGGCCGAGTGGAGGGGCAAAATGACAAGTGCTCCTGCGGTCATAGAATCGTGATCGTTTTTGACGCTCTTGCGTCTTCTCGTCAATTGAGCCTGAAGTCTCCTATGCCCTTGAGGGATTTCATCATTGGACCTGACAAGTTCAAGTGCTTGGGCTCCAAAGAAGAGTATGTCTTGTGGGACCCCTCTTCCCTCTTTTCTGCTCCGCGTCCACCTGCTACCCCACAGAGACAGGTGAAACGTGCGCTGCCAGACGACATGAGCCCACCTGGTGTCCAAGCCAGAAGCAGGCGTTTTCGAGCTGATGAACCACTGCAAGATGCTGGCGATGCCATGTCAGCTGACGAGAATGACACTCTGCAACAGCTGGTACTTGATTCAGGCCCCATGGGCAGAGGGAAGGGAAGGATTATATATGGATATATAATGATATATATATGTATAATATATTATAATATTATATAATGATATATATATATATATAATTATATATATAATTATATATATGGATATATATATATGGATTATATATGATTATATTTGATTATATATAAACATATATTTTAAAACATGTTCAAATAGTTTTCTTTCGCTAGTGCTATCATATATTTGTGGTATTTTTTGTAAATATAAATACATCTTCTAAGTCCATCTCAGTCCCCTCCAGATCCCCCACATACACCATTTTATGTGGCACAGAATTTGCTCATTGTTCCACTGCCGCTTGCTGCAGGCGAGAGTCCCGAGAAGCAAGGACAGTTGGTCTGATGTGGCGAAAGGTTTTTGGAAGATTTTACAACATATTACAAAAGAAATCAAAAGAATACATAAGGATTCCTAAGGTCGGAGATTGTCGGAGTGGGTTGATTCCTGTCAATGCATTGGCAAATATAGGAAAGATTAGGGAAGTGTTTCCGCCCGACCCTTGTGGTTAGGAGCAGACGAGCAGATATGTACCGAAGGTTCCTCCGTTGAAGTGGTTGTGGTTTGTTGGGGTAGCCTTTGGAGAATTTTGGAGGGATTGTGTTTGGATGATTTGGGATGTGTTTAGACAATTTTCGAATATCTTGGTATGTTTGGATGATTTTGGATGATTCTTTTGGAATATGTTGGATGATGTTTGCCCGCCCCCTCAATCAACGTGTTTGCTGCTTTTTTGATGACCTGTCACACTTGCAGGTGCAGAGCCTGATGCTGGGAAAAATATGGTGCCGATAGATTCGCAGGCCTAAGATGTGAGTGACTGTGAGTGGTCGGGAATGGTTTGGGTAGGAGTCGGAGGTATTTGGACACTAGAGAAATCTTGAAGCTATTTGTGAAAGGTTTATGTGGGTTATTGTGGGTTCATACGGATTCTTTAATGTATCAAAGGGGAGCCCCCCCCATGTACCCCCTATGCTTCATACTTTTCTGTGAACAATTTGTAAGATGATTTTCATTGATTTTTAAATTTCTTTATTGATCTTGGTTGGGTTCTCAAATGTATCAAAGGGGACTACCCCCCTGTACCCCCTGGGCTTCATACATTTCTGGGTCACATTCTGCCAGGACTTACCATACAATACCATTTTAACTTGAAATCCAGCTGACATGAACTGGCAATGATGGTTTGGCAGATTGTATGGAATGTTGCTAGTCCCTGTACCCCCTGTCCTTCATACATTTACAGAATCTGAAGAAAGCCCAAAACCTTTGCAACTTCCTGCAATGCCTTGTCCCATTGTTGACAGGCTGCCAAAGCCCTTGCAAAGGCAAAGGCTTGGTATTTGGATGATCTGAAATGCATGGAGGAAGGGGGTCACCTGGTTACCATTCAGTTGATTCAAATATATTCAAAATTGGTGACAGTTCAGGTCTGTTCAGCATGTTGGCCCCTACTTGAAACATCTTGAAACATCTTTGGCATGAGAGATATGAACAGTTGATGAAAGTTGCTCTGCTTTTCACAGTTCAACATCCTGCTGCTTTACCTGGCAGGGTGCATGTGGAGATGCGGGGGGTGACCATGACTTCAAGGATACTTGGGATCACCTGGTGACCGGTTGGGGGTAGGTGAGCGTCAAACGATTTCAAAATGCAGTTGTTTATACCATTTCATACCAGTTCTTAGCCATGCAGTGGGAACATGTGGGAACACATAAAACGTGTGGATGGTTGCCTGTACATGTTCCCGCTTCCATTCATACATTTTCAAGCTTGGACAAATGATTGCATTTGGTTTTCAGATCCTGAAGAGATATTGAATGGATTGTCCCTATTCCATGTCCCCCCTACCCTTCATACATTTTTGTAATTTTGAATATGTTTATATAATATTGTATAATATTGTTATATATTGTTTTTTATGTGGTATTCGATGGTATTTGATGGTATTTGACTATCCAGTAATTTCTGTCATATCATGGCTTCCGTAAGAGATGGCAAAAACACGCAAAAGCCATTGGTTACCTTGGGCCACACAGACCGCTGCCAATCTTCCACATTCCCCACCATTTCCTGACTGAAATCAGCAGCAGCTGCAGGCGTGGACCAGCAACTTTACTCCGAAGCAACGCGCCACGTGGTTCAGAAAGATGGAAGCGATCGGCAAACTCCGCTTCAGCAAGTTGGGATTGAATTTCAACACTGATTTCCAGAAGCTGCACTTGTTTCAGCTGAAAAAAATCACTGGAGAAATTTTCTGATCTACCTCAGCTTGGGCATGACTCCGAACCCAGACTGCGACAGTTGCGAGAACACTATGATGAGAGCTTCCCTGACCCTTCAAGAAGTGAAGGAGCTTGTGCCAGGTGAAGCAGTGCAGCACAAGCAAATGCGGCTTTCTAAGCCACCCGAGCCCGGAGTGATTCGGGGACGGCCCAAGAGGGGTGTACAAAGCAGCATCAGTATCTGGCAGTGGTTGGATGACAATCGGCCGGACAAGTATGAGCGCATTAGTCCTCAAGGCCTGCCCCCTGTTGTGAAATGTCATGCATGCAAAGCAGTTATCCGTGCCCCAAGGGAGACAACGTTTCACTTCGTAATCCAGCATGAGAAGAGCAACAAGCACAAGAATGCACTGTCCTCCGAGGATGGTTCGTTCATCTTGTGTTCTGGCATTACTATCAGTCAAGCTTGCACTACGCTGGATGGGCTCGCGGGCTTTGAGGACGCTTTTGAGCTGTGGGCTGCTGCGGATTTTCCATGGCACAACCAAGGGGTTTCACAAGCCCAGGCACATGCATGCTACCGCGGTGAAGACACTGTCCTGAGAATCAGATCCGACCCTTGTGAAAGAGAGAAGCACCATACTCAACCAAACAAAGATTGGTGCTTTCACTGCGAGAGGCTTGCCATCTCACAGGGATTTGTTCAGCGCGTGGCCCGCTGGGCATTTCGCATCATTCTGGTGGATTTGGTTCATGCGACTTTTTCTGACAATGTGGACAGACGAGAGAAGTTGTTGGGAACGCTCAGTTCCAAGATTTTTCTTCAGTCGGATGTCGTGGGTTGGGAAGATGTGCCTGATGACTGGAGCACTTTGGCTTATCCTGCTCTCTTTGAAATCTGCAGGCAGAAGCTTGGGTCTATACCCAGATCCGTTTGCAATGCAGCTGCGTGGAACCTCATCGAATCCAGGTTTTCTTGGTTGAGCAGCAAGAAGCCGGTGATTGAAAATCTTGAGCAATCATCTGCATTGCAGAGATATGCTCGAGCTTTGGAAAATGGATCACTTCCTTCTGAGATCAAGCTTGCAGAGCACGTCCTGGCTGGCAAGTTGCGGGCAGACAGTGTGCTAAAGACTTTGGTCACAGCATTGATCAGTAAGTGCGCGCGCCAGAACATGAAACGCCAAGCTGGCAATCGCCTTCCTGGAGTGGATGAGACTGATCTTGCTGAGACTGGATTCGCACTTGCTACCTGTGCCTGGGTGAGAAGATGTGAGAATATGATAGAACATGATAGAACAATATAGAACGATTTAAAATATCATAGAGCCATGTAGTATATGTATGAATGTCTTCACCATATAGGGATATATAGGGATATATAGGGCATCAATGGGCATCATACATTTTCAATCCTCAGACTTGCCCGCTCAAGGTGTTGGGAAGAAATCCTTGCTGAAGCTCTTCGGTTTGAACGCCAAAGGAATGCCGAAAGTGGACTTGCGCCACCCGCAACTTCCAGTGTTCTACTGCGCAAGCTCTGACAAGGGCAAAGGTGTTGGCGAAGTTAGCACCATTGAGCAGAACTGTGGCTTGGCTCTTGAAGCCCTTGACAACCGTGGCACCAGAAACAGCGTTATTTGTTTCGATGACACCGTTTTCTGGCCAACGTTTTCGATCATGTATTTTCCGGAGCCGGTTATCGTGGGAGGAGTTGATTCAAAGGCATGGATTGAGCTGCCGGATGACGAAGATCTGACTCAGACCATTGATGCATTGGAGCGGGACTCTCTGGCCCAGACATGCATATCCTTTTTGCTGTCTCGAGCCGACTCAAACCATCATGCTTATGACGTGTGCATGAGGCCCCGTCGACTCAGGCAAGTCACAGCCTTGGCAATCATGGAGGAGGTTGGACGTGTTTGGTTGGATGCTACAGCCGCCAATCTTGGCGTTCCGCCTTTGGGGCAATCTTGTGACAACCATGCCTCCCAGGTCCCAATGAATGCGCTGTTCGCTGGTTTGTTTGCAGAAAAAATGAAATCACTGCCGTTCCTAGTCGTTTCCAAGTATGTTTTGTTGTTTTTTGTTCATTCCCGTTCCCAATAGTAGCAAGATTTTGTATGATGTTTCTAACTCATGGCCCATGGATGCCCATGGTTTCTCAGGTTCTTCTCGGAATGCAAGATCGAGTACAGTCCAAAAGAATGGCCTTGTTTTCCATTCGGCTGCCTGTTCTGGAAAGATTCTCACCCAGTGTTCCACGTGAATGACCCCTTCCACACGATGAAGAACATTTGCAACTCCCCTCGCTGCCCATCCCGGATATGCCACATGTAGCCTGACATCATTCGGCATGTTGCAATATGTTGCATGTATGCATGTGTATGCATAATTATTCGGTATCATTATAATTCATTATATATCATTATGATTCATTATGTATCATTCATTATCAGTTATCATCAGTTATCATTCATTATCTATGTATTCTATTGGTTTCTACATGTTTCTACCGTAATTTATCGTAATTGGTACTAATTTGTCGTAATTTATTGATGTTTATTGTAATCTATTGTACTCATGTACTGATTTGTTATGATATTTTAATATATTTTAATATATTTTATGTATGGAGACTGCTGGGTCCCTCTACCCCCTGATCCTCATACATTATGGCTCCATATATTTCCATTATTTTCCATTGCTTCAAACATCTTCAAAACATTTCAAACCACATGACAAATTAACTAGGTAAATCGTTAATCCAAATTCCCTCAAGGCATTTCAAACATTTTATTTGTATATCTTCACCACATAGGATGTACCCCCTGGCCATCATACATTTTCAATCCTCAGACCTGTTGCCAATTCTCCACTGCGTGATTATTTGATATGATTTATATATTATTTACATTTTTTTACTATTATTTATTATTATTTGTTCATTTGTTTTCGGATGGGATCGGATGGGTTAAGGTATGTCAAGCTTGTTTTATTTTGTTTCATTTTGTTTCTATATAAAACGAATTATCTCGATATGTTTGTATACTGATCAATACTGTGTGGATCTGTGCAGGTCAGGACTTCGAGTCAATTACGGCTGCTTGGTACCTGGAGGCGTTCCCCTCTCAAGCTACCGTGGCAAAGACGGGCAATCAGATGCAGAGGCAAGCCATGTGCTGAACCCTTTGTACCTGGAAGAGGATTCCTGGGATAACCTGGGCATGCATGTTTTCCAGCTGAAGGCGTCATTGACGACAGGAATGTGGACAGCCTCTTCCGGATTTCAACCTGCAGAGTTGCTGGAGAATGCAGCCACAGGATTCTAGTCTTTGTTGATCTTGCTTGGGGTTGGCTGGAATGATCTGGGAACATCTGGGAAGAAGGGATACGTTGGGAATCGTTGGGATGTGATGGGATATGTTGAGAATCGTTGAGATATGTTGAGATATATTAACATATATTATTTGATTTTCTCTGATAATATCCTATAATATATGATAATATCATATAATATCTTTTGGGATCTGTATATTTATGTATTCTGTCTAGGGTCCAGGCTGTCCCCCCCCTATTTCATACATTTCCATCATGTCCATTTGTTTTTTTTTTAAGTGATGGATAAAACCAGGGTATGAATGCTGGAAGGGGCTGACACTCTACCCCCTGTTGGTCATACATTTTGTTGATACTCCCTTCTTTGACTGGATACTTCCTCACCCTGTTCGATTCATTGTATTCTGTCTAGGGTCCAGGATGCCCCCCCATATTTCATACATTTCCATCATGTCCATTTGCTTTTTTTAAGTGATGGATAAAACCAGGGTATGAATGCTGGAAGGGGCTGACACTCTACCCCCTGTTGGTCATACATTTTGTTGATACTCCCTTCTTTGACTGGATACTTCCTCACCCTGTTCGATTCATTGTATTCTGTCTAGGGTCCAGGATGTCCCCCCCATATTTCATACATTTCCATCATGTCCATTTGCTTTTTTTAAGTGATGGATAAAGCCAGGGTATGAATGCTGGAAGGGGCTGACACTCTACCCCCTGTTGGTCATACATTTTGTTGATACTCCCTTCTTTGAGTTCTGCGCCAGGATACTTCCTCACCTTGTTCGATGCAATGCGTGCTCACCAGGACTTTGACAGCAAAATGAGTGACTTCTACATGCATGTGTTCACTTTGAGAAATATGATGTGGAACACAGTCCATATGATTTTGCGCACCGTCTTCCATCCCAAAGGCTGCCCATTCGCTCCGTGCAAAACTATGGAAAACATTTGTGAACATCATTTCTCACAGAAGAAATTGGGCAATTCTGCTTCACCGTCGATAGCTGCTTGCATCTACTCCACGCACAAGACACACATGAAGCAGTTGAAAAATCCTTTCACAGCTCCTCCTGCTCTCACGGACACGGGCATTTCAATGGAGCAAGCTTCCGAAATCTTTCAGAAAGCCTTCTTTTTGGCATCGCGTTTTGAGAGCGTGTGTTCTGTCGGCATTTCAGCAGAAACCTTGCGGAAGCAGCTGGCAGAGTGGCTTGGACTTCTTTGGGCTGGCAAATGCATGTAGTCAATGGATGTCAATGGTACCCAGTGGATACCAATACCAGCAGCATCCAACGATAAGAGAATCCAACCTCATCATTCATCATCATGTTATATTATATTAATTTATATTATATCATGTTATAATATATTATATTATATTATATTATACTATATTATAGTATATTATAGTATCTTATATTTTATTTCAGAAACAAGGACCTCATGGACCATGGTATGTCCAGATATGTCCAGCGGATTCCAGAGGATTCTTCCGACCGGACGCCTAGGTGGTGGGAAGAGCATGGCATAGCTCTTCTCTTGGAAGGACGTTTTTTTCTTGGTGGTTGTTGTGTGGGTGGTTGATGTTGATGTTGTTTGGATTTGTTTGGTTAAACAGTTGTAAACCAGCATAAATGGTCCATGTTGCAAAGAGCAGTGACAGATAGTAGCACACAGAATCACACAACATCACACGATATCACACGTACATATGGTGCATCGAGTTCAAGTATCCTCCCTTTTTGCAAGCCATCTTTGGCCCCAGATCCTCACAGTAACGTGATATGCTTGCCATGTTTTCCATCAATTTCCAGGACGATCTGCGCCGGAAGAAGAGGAGCTTTGCAGTGAGTCCGAGGACGAGGGTGGTGATGCAGGGGACCAGGATGCAGCGGATGCAGCGGAGCCGGTGCTTCTTCCCAAGCCAGATCCCCTCAAGGGAGCCTACGAGGAGACCGACATGTCAAACCAAATGAAAGAAGCTCACGCACTCGTCTCCGTCGAAATGATGAAGCAACTGAAGGATGAGATTGTGATTTTGCAGGAGAGAAGCCAGCAACCACCTGTGCCTGAGGCTGAAACCCAGGATCCTCTTTCTCCTTTTGGTGGGCCAGAGACAGAACCAATTCGTGCCCCTTCTGGCCGTGTTCCAAACACACTCGGTCAGATTTTGACTGCAGCAGATTTGCGACAGTTCAAGCCTCCGAAAGACGACACTGAGGGCAATTGCCTTCTTCGTGTGCGGTCACTGGCTCAGCCAATCCGTTCGTTTGTACGGAAAGTCAGGCTCCATGACAGGGTTCTGTCGCGGGCACAGATTTGTGGCAAAGTTGGCAAGCACTGTGGCCGACACCATCATTTCGAGCATGTGCTTGCAAGGCTGCGAAGGAAATATGCCTTGAATGGCGTGCGCCAGTCCCGTTTTGCTGCTTGGGCATTTTTCTCGAGACATGTGGCAAGCAAAGCGAATGAACAAGGCAAGGCAGCTTCAGAAATCCATCAGTTTACGCCTTCTTGTTCTACACATGCCGATGGTAGCCGCAGGTACCAAATTCTTGTCATCAGAGCCCACCTCCTGGGCAAGCCACAATTCTGCCTTGTGGAAGAGGTGATCCGTGGAAGCCTGAACAAGAAAGGAAGGCGCACAGGAAAAAAACTTTCTGAATTGCCAGTGGATGCTCACATGGTGGCAAGCATTCGAGGAGTGCTGTTGGAGCCAGTGGCGGCCAAGGACAAAGAGGACATGTTGCGGTTCCGATGTACATGCAGGAGCCCTTCCGGGATTTTTCACGTGTCAGATGAGGATGGTACTTTGCTTTGGGTTGTTCCAGATGATTTGTTCTCTGTGGAGGAGACAAAGATTTCACTGGACCTGCTGATTCATGATACAGCTTTTCAGGCTTTGAAGTCATGCGAGGGCGGGGGTTGTGTGCCCGACTTCAAGTCCAAGTCCGAAGAGACAAAGACTGGGGTGAGCTACACGTTTGAAGCTTTCAGGCAGAAGAAGAACATCATGGCTTACGTGGATGTGATGAGGAGGATGTTGCTCAAGATTCTTGGATTTTCAAAATGTATGGGGGAGGGGGGGGACAGGGCTTCCTGGATGTTTATGCAAAGAAAAATCACATAAAATCACATAAAACCGATTGATCATGTATGAAAAGTTGATGAACTCCTATTTCATTTTTGTATGGATGGCTGCTAGTCAGTGTACCCCCTGACCCTTATACATTAAGTAAGTGTGTAGCTATGTGGTTTTTGAATATTATATCTTAAAAGAATGAGGATGTTGCTCAAGATTCTTGGATTTTCAAAATGTATGGGGGAGGGGGGGGACAGGGCTTCCTGGATGTTTATGCAAAGAAAAATCACATAAAACCAAGTTTATGAACTCCTATTTCATTTTTGTATGGATGGCTGCTAGTCAGTGTACCCCCTGACCCTTATACATTAAATAAGTGTGTAGCTATGTGGTTTTTGAATATATTTGAATATTATATCTTAAAAGATCTTCTTTTTTTTTGTAAATTGATGTAAATTGTTGTTGTTTGTTGCCGGTTCCTAGTTTGATCTATGCTGATTTTTCTGGAACCGTCTTGTGCTCGCGCGCGCTCAGGAACTTTGGAAAGAAGATGATCAGCGATGACGGCATGTTGCTCGGGTTTGCAAAGTCGCCCAAATGGGCCGATCTTTTGCTTGCAGTGCCGCGCTGGTTTCAGAAGTTTGGTCCTTCCAGTGCGGGCGACTTGGCCTCCAAAGTGCACACGCACTACAGGAGCATTGCTCCGACGCCAGACTGTGGACCGAAGAAGTTTGTGAATTGGATCAGGGAAGTGTCTGAGATGATGGAAAGTCCATTGCCAGTTGATGAAGATTGACATCCCTCAGCGCTTTGGCATCTCCTGATCGCAAGCAGTGGAATCGTTTTCGAACCCTGAAATTTGCAGGACCAGTTTGCAAAATTCCAGACCTTTTCCGGAGTGTTTCAATGCAGGTAATTAGATCTTATCAGACTCTCAATGAGATTCAATGATATTCAATGAGCAGTGATGGACATGAGGACCAGACTCATGACACCTTCATTGTAGGAAGATGTAGGCCCAAGAAACACGATTGGGGGTATTCGCAGTTTTTTAGGCTTGTGCGAGATGATTTGAGGCCAGGAACATCCAGAAACCGATGATATATCTTGAGAAAGATGTTCAAAATTGTTCAAATATATTATCTTCGATTATCTTCGATTTTGTTCAGAGATTTTCACGCTTAGATATGCTTAGATAATCTTAGATACCAAGGATTACCGAGGTCATCCAAGGCCTCAAAAGATCTCTGCAGAGTATGCAGCTCATTGCAACTCGACCCACCTGAATCTGTTCCGTGACTTCAGCCGCTGGGAAAAAGAAACAGCAGATGATCAGATTTTGATGGAAGCTGATGGAAAAATATGGAAAATATTGAAAAATGATGGAAGTTGTATGACGTTGTATGTTATCTGAACAATCGTTCCCACATGTTCCCACGATTTCTGCTTGAAGAAAATCAACGGTGTCCCCCCTAGGTTTCATACATTTTAAGGTATCAGTCCATGCCACAAAAACAACACCCTCCCCCCCTACTTTCATACATTATAGAAAAATGAATAGCAGATGGCTGGGGCATCTCCCCCCTAGGTTTCATACATTATTGAGTTAATGTATGAAGCCCATGGGGGAACAGGGTTCCCCCATGGGCTTCATACTTTTCACATGCAATATGTAAATTGATGTTAAAAAATAGACGGTGTCCCCCCCTATGTTCATACATTGCAAAAAATGTATGAAGGGGGGGGGTGTACAAAACCCCTGGGGAGGGTGATGATAGAAAGGGCATGTTTCCAATACCATTACCTCACTTCCGCTCCGATTGTCTCACTGCCCGTATGTGAATCCACAGCGGCCAGCTCTCGGTTCCTACGTACGTCGACGTTGGAACTGAGCAATCCGAGCCTCACATTCAGTACTGAAATACTCTTTGAACAAGCTCAACGTCCTCAGAAGATTCCGTTTTCGTTACATGAAGGGAATCCTATGACTATTAGGGTGATCAATGCCCTGGTACGCCTTGTTCATGGGGGAAGAGGCATGGAGGATTCGAAACAATTCAAAGATCAAAAACAGTTCAACAAAGCACTTTCAGAGATGTTGAAGTTACAAAAGCCGCCTATACGGAGAAGAAACACCAAGAAAATAGCATCAGCGACTGAATGTGGTCATGATAAAGTTCCTGTTCGTGATGAATGGAAGTGGATAGGGGACCATGTTCTGGAAAGGATCCACAATGTACCGAGAAGAGAGATGTTCGTTCCAAGTGATTGTGATGATTGTCCATGTGATCATCGTTTGATTCAAGATTGGAGAGAAACTCAATTGAAGTTCCAGTCGAATGTGAGGGTGGACAAGAGTAATTGGCGTCTCCCGGGTGACAATGGAGAAAGGTCAAACAATCGAAATGAGTTCTGGACTGGAAAGTCTATCTTTTGTGTTATGGGACATCAGAAAGTTCCTCCGGTTGCGAATTGCATTATGGATGATAATCTGATGGCTTGCGTCAACACCATGGGTCTGAACATCATTTCTCCTGACAAGATATTTATCCCTCATACATATCGGATGATGATTGAAGAGAACAAGAACGAGAATGAGCTGAACATATTCGCGGACAGTCTGATCAATTTGGTATTGGTTCGTGACAATGGGCATTGTATGAAGTATACGTTCACAAGGTCGATTCATGATCTTGGCAGTACGAAGTATCTGGGGAAGAACGTTACAATTACAATACAAGAGTTGCCCGAAAGAACACCCACTGTGATACTGATGTGTGCTGAGCCCTCAAGTTTGATGACAAAGAGATACCGTGAGATCATGGATACGTCGATCCATCTGGAATTAATCACAGAGGATGATGACCTTCTCTCCAGATATGGGAGTGCAAAGTGGAGGAGATGTCTCCGCAGCAACAAGGACTGCGTCTTCTTCGCTGGACCGTGCACGGGCGGATCTCCGTGGAACAGGCTGAACAAAAGGGTTAGCGTTGCTACAGCTCATATGATTCATGCCAAGGCACGTCTATACTGGAAGTTATGGGAAGAGTTTTCAAATTGCCTCTTGAAAGTGATCAAGTTGGATGCCATGGCGTTACTGGAACTGCCTAGAGTCCTAGAGGTTGTGATTACTGGCATGATGAACGGATGAAATGCATGATTGAGGGAACTGACTCGCACATTCATGACTTCGACGGATGTATGTATGGTCTTACAACGCAGTTTGGTGATCGTCATATGCCAATCAAGAAGCCATGGAGGATCGTATCATGGGGAATCAAATTTGAACTACACAGGAAGTGTGACCGAAGGCATGATCACGGAAAATGTGAAGGTCGCGAAACCAGAATCACACAGACCTACACCAAACAGATCGTCGACATTATTCTGAAAACAGTATGTCGATATGTGTCTATTCGGTTCAAGAAGTCGTTGTCAGATGATGATGATGATGATGTATGCAGCAGTTGTATGCATGATAGACGTTCAGCAAAGAAGACAGCGGTTTCAATCGTTTACAACAATGATGAAGTATCAGCAGATCTCATGTGGTTGACAATGTTCCACACGGATGAATGTCAGATTGACTCAAACCCTGATCACTCAGGATATCAGTTAAGGAGGATTCAGCGAGTCACGACTTTTGCGACTTCATATTCGCTGTGCACCACCGAACGGGCGATCGGAAACCCGAACGAGAATCCTCGACGGGGAGTACGTGACCCCAGGGCCAGGGTGATCGGAAAGTCGCAGGTTAATCAACCACGACTAGTACGTGACCCCATCGGTCTGGTAGCCATGTCGAACTACTGCTCGCAGATCATAGGCTCTGCACAGCATGATCTCACTGACATCACCTCCATCCTCATCACGTTGCGGAACAATGGGAAGCATGGTGCCATTCCTACTATGTACAAGGAGTATGACCCGACGATCAGCAGCTTGCCTGACAGCACGGTCGACAAATGGCATGCGATTGGAATTAGCCCGATCGCGGCGGCGTCAGCATGCTTCTTGGGAAAGATCCCTTCGACTCGATCTGAGGTGGACGCCATCACATTGTTCCTCCAGGTCCTAGAGCTGGTCAAGAACCCTGAGGAGCTCAATCAAGGCGCCAAAAGATTCTTGGATCGATGCACCACCTACATGAAGACCTTCGTCCAGTTGGCATCCCGGAACAATCACAAAGTTCTTGGGTTCTGCACCAGCGAGTGCATCAACAGTTTGGGAAATATGTGGGAGTACATCAAGAACTTCCATGTGCCCCATCCCATTCAAAACGAGGGGTCCTTTACAGTGTCGATGCTACGTGATCACCTTCGAGAATTCAAGCTTCGACCTTATGGAGGTGACCTACGAGGTGTGAACCAATCGGTTCCAGCCGAGAACACTTGGTTGAGTGCAACGAGGAAGGAGGACGGGGTCCTCAACTCCTCAACCCGTCCGATCCTGATGCTCCCATCACCATTTCTTTCAGAGCGATCCATAGAGAGCTTCACTACTTTGACATGGATACGACCTGGCAGTCTCAAGGGACCCAGAACATGTTCCATGCGGCTCTCGATGAATGGCAACGCCAGGTGATCAACTTGGGGCATGCGTGGAGATGCTACAACCAAAAGGTGGATGACGAGGGCGAGTACAAGGAGTACATGACTCTGGAGACGACGATCAACGATCTCATCGAGCAGAACACCAAGTTGGGTCGCGAGAGGGCCGCTGCAGTGAATCACTTCACCTGCATCTTGGCTCTGGCTCCTGCAATCTTCAGATGGAAGAACAAGTTGCAAAAGTTCTGGAGCTTCTCTGACCTGGCCAGGGGAAACATGACTAAGCTTGATGGGCACGTTAGACGAGTTCAACAATCGTTGTTGCTCACGTCGGAGATCCTGGAGAATCATGGCTACAATGTCATCAATGTCGAGGAAGGCAACCACGGAGAGATCAAGAAGCGCAACAAATGCTTCTCTGCTTTGAGGGAATTCATGACGACCCTCACAGAAACCCAAGCCGGAGGAGGACAGTCAGGAACTCAGGTCGCTGCAAGTGGATGGAAGAAAGAGTGTTGAAGTTTGGTGACAATGTCTGGCCGCCGGAACCCCCCAGAGAACAAGTTCCGGGGTGGGTCACGATTCCGGATCCAACTGTGCCAGCACCAAGGGTCAGCAGGTTTGGTCCTAGACCGCCTCCTGGGCCACCGCCTGGATTTAAGGCTCCACCACAGCCTTATCCGTCAGCACAACCTCCGCCACCGAAGGCAAGACCGACCTCACCTACGGCACCACCACCAACGCGATCGAGTGCATCGGGATCACAGTCGTCAAGTTCAGCTGGACCTCCACCACAAGCGGCACCCAAGCCGGCGCCGAAGCCTATGCCGGCGAGACCCCAGACCGAGTTTGTCCCGCCGCTGAAGCCATTGAATGTGGCCACATACTGCAGGGTGTGGACGGACTACACGGGCACATCGGTGAGATCAATTTTGAATGTTCATGTGGACACCATGAATGAGTTTGCATTGTCGCATGTCCTAGGACCGATGGCGAACAGTGTTCAGTCCACGTGGCATCAGTATCTCAGAAGATTGGCCACGTACACCTGCCTATGCTTTGGACTTGCGGGCGCCAGGGAGATTGGCGAGACATCCTACACCTTCAGCGACATGGAATGGCTGAGGATCTACAACGCAGCCGTGAAGCGTGGGGGGATGCTGCAGAACTACTACCTGTCGGTTGGCTCCATGACGGTCATGATCAACCTCAACGACGAGGCACAGGCCACTGATCGCAACTACGGAAAGTGGAGGCGAGGCCTGCAATCGGGCATCGGTGGAACCATTGTGGAAAAGCCGATGATACGCAAGGACACAGATGAGTTGGCAGGGAAGTTCAGATTTGGCAAGACCTTCCTGATCACTGACCTCGTTTACAAGTGCAACTCAAATGCGAGGGGAACGACCAACATCCAGTACGGGCTCGATGAAATGGGTTACACTGCTACGGTCATCGACATCAACAGCTTCAAAAGTGTGACCAGAGCTCAGAAGTTTTTGGATGCAGTCGACCATCTGAAGAGGAACGTGATGCCAGACGTTGCATCGGAAGAGAACGTGACGATCCACTTTTGGATATCTTTCGCATTCCTCATCACCGACACGCACCCATATCATGTGTGGGTCGAAAGCAACTTCGCAGAGAGAATGTCCGAGGCAATCCGAAGCGTTGACAAGATGGCCACAAGACCGATCTTCGTATCGCTCTGCAAGGACCCGAGGTTCCATGGCATTCAATCTGGTATCCAGGAACCCAATAGATCAGGTTAGGCAATTTTCTGCCGAAAAGGTAATTCCTTATCTTAGTCAAACAAATTAACTATTAGTTTATTTGTTCCTTACCTAAATTAGTTAATTTTTCTTGCCTTACCTAATTTTTTACCTAACTTTCAACGAAAGTTTGCACGCAAACTTTCAACCCCGCCTCGCAAGTTTGCATGCAAACTTTCAACCTCCCCTCGCAAGTTTGCAGGCAAACTTTCAACCCCCCCTCGCAAGTTTGAGTGTAAACTTGCACCACCATTTGCATTCAAATGCTTGCGTGTGTGTCAAAGGGCGCAAATTTGCTTTCAAACTTTCAACCCCGCCTCGCAAGTTTTCGCGCAAACTTTCAACCCCCCCTCGCAAGTTTGCGCGCAAACTTTCAACCTCCCCTCGCAAGTTTGCATCCAAACTTTCAACCTCGTGTCGCAAGTTTGCATGCAAACTTTCAGCCCCGTCTCGCAAGTTTGCACGCAAACTTTCAACCCCACGTGCCGAATTGCCTTAAAATTAGGTTACATTTTTACCTTAACAATTACCTAATTAGGTGGGAAATAAGGAATTCACTATTAGGCAGGAAATTGCCTAACCTGATCTTTTGGGAAGTGGCAGTGGATTCGGCAGACATCTTGAGGAGCTACGGGATCATGGTCACCACTGACGATGGCATGTGGCGTCTGATGTATGGCCACGCCGGGAATCACTACATTAACAACCAAAACATGCCTGACCGATTGGGAGTCTTCGCAGCCATGGAAAAGTTCCTGTTTAGACATAAGGGTACTGTTAATGTGTTCCCTGAATGTCGAAGCTGCAAAGGGGCTGAACGACATGGTGAAGTAAATCATCCATGAAGGTCGGCATCAACCTGGAAATGATGGAGGCAGTGCTCAAAGAACCTGCGACTATCCAGATCGGAGCCGGAGGTGGAGTACCAGATACTGCGAGCACTGGAACAGATTGCCCAGGCACTGTTGGAGGTGGAAGAAGAGTGAACGTGGAATACGAGAAGGCGCCATGGATTGAAGCAACGGTGAGATCAATTCTCCCTGAAACCTCTGCAAACATGTATGACATGTGGTTCTATGTCAACCATGGACGCGATGATGTGATTCTATGTCAAAGGCATTACAATGGACATGATGATGAAGTAGGGCCACACGACTTCATGAATCAGGACTTTGGATGTGGAAAGGAGTGCATCGCTTGTCGCGGAAGCGAGATGGCAAAGGACTATCAATTTTGGCCTCCAGAGTACCAGCGAAAGATGGTCATCAAAACAGCGGCAAGGTCTCGTGCCTTCTTCAACATCATGGCTGACAATGACAATGCCGTGACTGACCCTCAGAAGGACTTCGTTCGGTTCCTCAAAGACATCACCAGAGCAATGGTGGGCAACAAGGGATGCGAACATGGAGAGATCCTCATGAAGGCATTGTCACATTTTGGGATGGTCAGAGTTCCCAGGGATCGTGTGAAGACAATTACAGCGTCATCCGAGAGGAGTTCATGCTGGAAGATGGTCAAGAGGCTCATGCGAGATTCGCATACCGTGTCTCCAAAGACTATGGTAACGTCTTCTACAAAGATTACCTCAAGATGGTGCTCGGAGACGACTTCATAGATGTCATGGGCTACGCCGATGCCACAGCTGAGAAATGCGGCGACGTGGTCGATGTGGTTAGGTATGTTGGACCTGGCAAACATGACGAAGTCGCAGATCACGTTCATGGAGACAAAAGCCGATCCAGGTGAGCTACTTGCGGGCCTGGAAGCATCGCTCAACATCTTCCATGGAACTACGAGATCTACCACAACTCCCAACACCAAGAGAGGTGGATCAAGAATCACGGAGCCCACGAACTACGAGGAGGCTGCTGTGAGCTCAATTTTGCACGACATCCCAATGTACCACAGCCTGCAAAATGCTTGCCTGATTGAAGACAAAGAGATTGGCGTCATCAACGACAGTTACAAGAGGTCGATGGAGGACAGAGCCAACGATGATGAAATGGAACCCGATGGCCAAGGGACCGGGGAAGGTACGTCTACCACCCCGGAACCGGCGACCGGAGAAGCGGGAGCTAGTGCCGAAGGAGCAGGTAAATCTACCGCTCCGGACATGCACGACGCGACCAACTCTCCGTCAAACCCTGAAGAGGAATTCCAGATCTCTCAGGACAAGGGTGCCATCATCGAAGCCATTGACGCGCTCTTTGCCATGGCGGACGACAGTAACGTGTGCCTGAAGTGTGGTGAAAGCGGACATCCGAACTATGAATGTCAAGCAAAAGGTAGTGATCAGGTCAAAACTGCCTTGACTGCCCTGAAGAAGAAACTACAGGGTGATGACGTTGAGGAGAAAGAGACGTCCCAGGAGAAGGACAGCGAGGAACAAGATCGTTTCCGCCAAGAGAACTACAAGGCCACCAGGGAAGGAGAATACATGTACCTCCGAGCCATCCCGTTATCAGTGATCGGAGATCGAGCTCATGGTGAGAAGAGCACCAACGGGGTGAGAGCCGATGAGAGAGGCCCAACGACAAAAGACCAGCTGAACCACATCGTTGACACGGCTAGTCAGAAGGGCATTGTTACAACCTGCAAGGAGATGAGGTCGGCATTGACGTACTCCGACCACAGGATGTACAAGAAGCTCGCCATCGGAACCGACATCGGGAAGCTTAAGATCTTACCAGTCAACGGGGGCACGTTCTACAGCAGCGGATACGCCGGACATGAGACATGGTGTTGAATACCCGCTACCGACGGAATCCAACTCGAACCATGTGATGTTGGAGGGCTGGGAGAAAACCTACAGCTGCTACTTCAACAAGGCCTTGCGACACCACATTGGACGAAAAGAAGTGTGGGAAAGAGTTCCAGGTGGGAGACAGACAATTTATCCCGGACTAAAATGTGACGAAGCAGGTTGGGTGGACATCATGGAATTCCTGCATCACCCATGGATCTTCGAGCACGAGAAAGTCCGCACCGAGGATGATGGACTTGTCGGCATTGACTTTCGAGAAGAACGTGTCAAGACCATGATCAAGACTGTTTGGTCCGAATTTCAAGAGAAGAACAAGATCCGCATCCAATTCCTTTGCATTGTCTTGGACTCTACGTTCGACAAGCCTGACGACTATCTCAAGAATGTCATGAAGGTCGGTGACGATATCCACGACATCATTGCCAAACGTGGAGAAGTCTTCCTGGCGCCCATTGCAGTGCGCTCACCTGGAGAATTTTCAGCCCGTGGAAATGACTTTCGCCTTGATTACGGCAGGATTTGTCATCCGATCACAACAAGAATTGCAGATGACATTCACTTCTGCTATCACGTGACTGAATTCAAGAATGTGACCGGCATCATCAAGGAAGGTCTGCGACCAGGTGGCCACAGAGGAGGACGAACACAAGTGTTCCTGAACCCATTCGTGCCATGGGACAAACGATACAAGGATATCCTGGGGGGGCAACTGACACACCTCGGGCAACCTCGTATGGTCCTGGCATTCAGTGTGCATCGGCTCATGAGCCTTGGAGCCATAATCAGTGCATCTGGACAAATGGTGGTCAATGGAAATGTCCCGTTCTCCGAAGTGATCGCAGCTTGGTACCAGGCCAACAACTATGAATGGGAACGACTATACTCGTCGATTCCGGCAAGTTCCAATTGGTGAGATCTTGCAATGAACCAAAGGAGATCGCAACAGCCAACGCTGTGCTGCGCGTCGCCAGGACATTGCTGAATGAGATCGACACTGAGTCTGAGGACAACATCCCGTTCTACGACCAGTTCGTGAAGGACGTTGAAAAGCTTGAAAAGGTTAATGGGGTGTTGGATCCAAACAGCGAGCTCAGAAACGACATTGTGACATTCATCTCAGAGAACTACACCCCAAGAGAAGCCGGACATTTGATTTGTCCTGCATGCCTCACTGAGACTCCAAATGCTCTATCCATCTGCATCAGGTGCCATGGTTCGTTAGTAAGCTGGGGGGAGAAGGCCGCAAAACAAGATGAGAGCACCGCCCCTGGCATGCCAGAACGAGAACGTCAAGAAAGCGGAGATGGCACTGAAGACGAAGAAGAAGACGTCGAGATGGAAAATGAGGACCAAGGTGAAATCGATCGATTGGTCAGAGAGTCGAAGAGAACAACAGGGGAAGAATCCCAATAGATCAGGTTAGCCAATTTTCTGCCGAAAAGGTAATTCCTTATCTTAGACCAAAAAAATAACTATAGTTTATTTTTTCCTTACCTAAATTAGTTAATTTTTCTTGCCTTAACTAATTTTTTTACCTAACTTTCAATGAAAGTTTGCACGCAAACTTTCAACCCCGCCTCGCAAGTTTGCATGCAAACTTTCAACCTCCCCTCGCAAGTTTGCAGGCAAACTTTCAACCCCCCCTCGCAAGTTTGAGTGTAAACTTGCACCACCATTTGCATTCAAACGCTTGCGTGTGTGTCAAAGGGCGCAAATTTGCTTGCAAACTTTCAACCCCGCCTCGCAAGTTTTCGCGCAAACTTTCAACCCCCCCCTCGCAAGTTTGCGCGCAAACTTTCAACCTCCCCTCGCAAGTTTGCATCCAAACTTTCAACCTCGTGTCGCAAGTTTGCATGCAAACTTTCAGCCACGCCTCGCAAGTTTGCACGCAAACTTTCAACCCCACGTACCGAATTGCCTTAAAATTAGGTTACATTTTACCTTAAAAATTACCTAATTAGGTAGGAAATAAGGAATTAACTATTAGGCAGGAAATTGCCTAACCTGATCTTTTGGGATCAGATGATGACGTCGATATGTCAGACACGAAGCCGAGCAGAACACAGACTAGATCTGGAAGCGATCGAGAACGTACTGCTCCAGACCACAAATGTGGCATTCGGCACCAGCACCAAAGAACAGCAGGAAGAGGAGGACGAACGAGTCGCCCATGAACAAGAACAAGACGAAGAGCAGAGGGAAGCCAGACTGAGGTTGCCATTATGGACAACGAGAATCATCCAGGGCTCCATCATTCAATGTATCGACATTGCTCAGAATGAGGATGCAATCGACAGCACCGCAAGAGTGATTGACGGAATGATCCTCACCTATCTGAAAGATCGATACAAGCTCTACAACGTCTGGACGTCAATGGCACCGGCACAATGTACTATGACCATGTCAAGAAGATGAAGCTCGTGCCTGAATTTGACGGATACGTCCCATACGTTGGCGAACATCCCAATGGTGAACTGAAAGAACCAACAGTGGAACAGCTCGAAGAGCCATTCCGCGCCAATGCCAAGAACGGAAAGATTGGCGGCAGAGAGCTGGAAGTTTACATGAAAGGGGTGAACGGCGTCAGGGTACTATGCAAAATCATGAAGTACCTTGTCCAAACTGGGGTTACACCACAGTTGATCTACTCCAAGGTCGCCGACGTCACTGATGAAGATGAAGAACGCAAACAAGAGGTCCGACGGGAGGCATCCGACTTCGTCAGAAAGATTATCTCAGGTGCCTTCGCCGCGCGATCCTACGACTATTTCAGAGTCACACCACCTCAACGAGATGACCATGTTCACATTGATCCTGTGGAATTAGTGCGCGCAGTAACCGAGAGATCGAGAACCTTCACCGTCCTCGTCACGCTCAACAAGATGGGTTTGAAGTTGCCACAATTACAACGAGTTTGGCAAGGAAAGCTCAGAGCCGTCATGCAAAGCGCTGCACAAATGGACACGAGCTTACGATCCCTCGACCCATCCGAGCGCGAGAACGCGATGGACTACATTCGAGCACTTGGAGACGCACAACCCGCAGATGAACAAGCTTCGTCAAGTACGAAGGAGACCGGCAAACAAAAGAAACGGCGCAAAGGATGAGAATCTCATGGCCTACATCATTGAAGGGCACATTTGAGAGGAATCTGAGCGCCGGACTAATTCAAATGGATCCTACCTGCGAAACCCGAGTGCAGGAAAAAACGCGATGGACCATCTTGGTTTGAAAAAACGCGATGGAAAACAAAAATTGCGATAAAACCAAAAAAAATGCGATAAATGATTTTGCCAAATTGCGGCACCCACAGCCTCGTTCTCTTTTAAGTCTGGGCGCCATGGATTCGGAGAATTGGTTCTGTGGAAATAAAAGATAGAGAGGCGGGATCTTGAAATTTTTGGGCCATGGCCACACATGCCGGAAATGTTGGTTTTAAAATGGTTGAAACATATGTCCGCAAATTTCCACGATATTCCCGCAAATTTCCGCGATATGTGTGTTTTGTTTTTTTGTTTCTACAAGAAATATGTTGCAAACCTGTTTTCAACTGTTGTGAGAGTTTAGCTCAGGCATATCACCCAATTTTTTGGGATTGCCTTTTTCATATCTTCAGCCAAGATTGCCTTTTTCATATTATGTAATGGAAAGGGCGGCCAAAGCGTGTGAAGAACCTGAGAACACCTGAAATGACCAAAAATTGCGATATTTCAAATTTTCAAGCCTTTCCCATCCCGGATCTTCAAAAAGTAGGTTTTGTTGAATATCACCTTTTTTTCTGGCACTTAGGGCGCCCCAGGTATGCATCCAGGATACGAAGTCTTCCTAGTGCAATGGATTAAATTTTCAAAGGAAGAATATGAACCGAGGTAGGAGACCTTGGTAATGCGGCGTAATTTGAAGGGTGCGCGGAAAGCCGGAGATAGCCTACCACGGCGAGTACGCAATCCTGGATCAACAATACCGCGACTTGTATAGAGCTGAGAGTAGGTACAGGCGAGCAGAGGCACTTATCTTCAACTTTTAAGCTTTAGCGTTTGCTCCTGTACCCGACTCCCTAGCCAGAGGCAGTCTGCCATGGCTATGGGACGTCGGGTATGGGGGGTGTGAAAAGCATGTAGATCAGAGTGCAGCGGTAACTAACAATAATTCATGGCCGCCCGCTCTGCTTGGCTCAAGACCCGCACAGCTCTCACACATGGAAAAGGGCGCGTTGCTGCAGCCAGGCTTTCGAGGACAACCACATAGAATCGATCAACCCCAAGGGCATATACACGTTGGGAAAGGACACAACAGCCCATTCACATATATATATATATATAGGTTTCTGAGGTCTATGAAGAGACTCTTCACTTGAGTGGTTGGCCCCTATCGATTCCCTCGCGTTCGGTCATATGTGCGATGGATTTGCTGGATCTGCCACAATAATAAAGGCTTGGAGTAAAGGCAACACCGCGATGCAACAACAACAATTCTTTCACGCATCAATTCATTACATTGCTTTCAGCGTCCTAGTCTTCTTTATAACTTCTTTCGCCATTCTTGATTGTGCTATTTATTCCACCAGCATTCCTTTGCGCTCCTTCTCGCATACCTTCGTTTAAACACTCATCACTGACTACTCAATTGAGCATCGTCAGAACCCCCTGAATACACTTTAAGAAGGGTTGTGTCATATGACTGGGTCGCGAAAGCAGAACCCTGGTCCGCAAGGTTGCGTAAGCCACTTTTGCAAAATAACATGCGTAAGCTCTGGCGTAAGCTGTTTCATGCCTTTGGCGTAAGCAGTTCATATGCATTTTAAGTCGCTTCCTAACCCATTCTACCCCGCCGGGACAGTTTTGTCAGAGACCAGAAATTCAAATTCTTCGTTGCAAGTCTTACGAAGACTGTACGCTGGAAGTTATATGAGTTTACAGAATTAGACGAGTTACAACATGTATATAAACCTTCTATAACATGTCTATAACCTGCTTGCAAGTATGTAAAGTGTCATAACATTTGATAAGTAATTTGTAAGTTTAGCTAGCCGGCTACGAGAAGTTGTAAATGTTTAGGTAAAATATAAATGGTTAATGAACTTATCGTAATTATCTTAACTGCATGTTTTCTTTTTATAACTATGTTAACAGACTTAACATAAGTATGTAGGAAAAGTTATCATAAGTTATCTGAAAGTTAACAAAAGTTATAAAAAGTTATAAAAAGTTATAAAAAGTTAGTATAAAGTTATATAAAGTTAAAAATATGTTTACAAGAGGGCAATGAAAATGTTTCTTTATTTTACATTTTTCGAGAGTTTCAATAAGTTTGTGACAAAGCTTGTCAACATTTATACAGGGTGAAAAAATCTTTTGGAGCTAGCCAAATCTATAGTTCAGCTATAGTTCAGCTATAGTTAAGCTATAGTTCAGACAAAACTAGCTATAGTTCAGACAAAACCAGCTATAGTTCAGACAAAACTAGCTATAGTTCAGACAAAAATGGCTATAGTTCAGACAAAAATGGCTATAGTTCAGACAAAAATGGCTATAGTTCAGACAAAAATGGCTATAGTTCAGACAAAACTAGCTATAGTTCAGACAAAACTAGCTATAGTTCAGAAAAAAATCGCTATAGTTCAGACAAAACTAGCTATAGTTCAGACAAAACTAGCTATAGTTCAGACAAAAATATCTATAGTTCAGACAAAAATGGCTATAGTTCAGACAAAAATAGCTATAGTTCAGACAAAAATAGCTATAGTTCAGACAAAACTAGCTATAGTTCAGACAAAAATATCTATAGTTCAGAAAAAAATGGCTATAGTTCAGACAAGAATAGCTATAGTTCAGACAAAAATAGCTATAGTTCAGACAAAAATAGCTATAGTTCAGAAAAAAATCGCTATAGTTCAGACAAAACTAGCTATAGTTCAGACAAAACTAGCTATAGTTCAGACAAAAATCGCTATAGTTCAGACAAAACTAGCTATAGTTCAGACAAAACAAATCCCGAAAGAGACAGTTCGAAACACACAGATCCCGAAAGGGATGAGTTGAAGAAACCAAATCCCGAAAGGGACAGTTTGAAAAAAAACAGATCCCGAAAGGGATGGGTTGAAGAAACCAAATCCCGAAAGGGAACGTTGGAACGGACCAGATCCCGAAAGAGAGAGGTTGAAACAACCAAGTCCCGAACGGGATCGTTATAAAATCCACGTGGTCGGAAACCAAGGCAAAGACTTTCAAAAGTATAAAAATATACAAAAAGTTATGAAAAGTTATAAAAAGTTAGCAGAAGTTATCAAAAGTTAGCAGAAGTTATAAAAAGTTAAGACAAAACTTACAAATAAGTTATTAAAGTTAACATAACTTCCTTTTATCTTTTTGATAAGTCATGTTAACTTCCAACATAAATCCTTTAACTTCTGTATATCTAGGCTAAGTCTGTAAAGTCTTATAACTTTAAGCGTGCAGTCTTCGTAGTCTCTCTTGCAACATTTGGCAACCTTCAAAATTACTTCTACTGTATCTTTTTTCACTCGTGGCTCCTGCCACCAGCTGCTTGCAGCATTTCTTGAAAGCCCGCTTTCAGCGCATTCACACCCGTCTGCAGGCCATCTCACAACATTGTCTCAAAGGCTGTCTTGGTCTAGAATTCCACAGTCGCAAATCACAAACAGCCAAAATATAAGATGATTATTTTGCTATCTTCTATGCACCTGTGTTCGCGTTTCCATTATTATCGAAGGAAGTTTAGAAGTCAAACTTCCGACAATATGGACAGATGAAAAGCAGAGTAGGGCAGAGGCAGAGAGAAGAGAAAGATTAGAAGAAAGAAGAGTAGAAGAGAAAGTGTAAGAAGAAAGAAGATGCAGATGCGCGAAAAGGTGGGAAAGTCGCGAAACACTGTGTTTTTCCGATGATTTGGGGCTCCGGAGGGTCGAAAAGTAGGCTCGCTAAAGCGGCGGGTGCGGAGCCAGCTGGCCAGATGAGAGATGAAAAATTGCACGCCGTTGTGGCGCGAAGCACATTTGCAAGTCAAAATGTACAAACCACCTGGGTCTCGGAGCACTTTTGGAAGTTGCGATGTCGAAAAAGTGCACGCCGTTGTGGCGCGAAGCACATTTCGAAGTGAAAATGCATAAAGCCATTCAGTGTCGGACCACTTTTGGAGGTTCAGATGTCGTTTCGCGTGGCAGGCGCAAGGGATTGTGCACCTCTTCAAAAGTGAGCAAAACGTGGGAGTTTTGTAGCATTTCCAAAAACGATGGCAGGCATGGGACATTTGAAGAGGATCTGCAAAGATGCATTTTCCGTGGCAGGCGCAGTACAAAAGACATGTTCATGAGAGATGTTAGGAGGTCAGGGCGTTGATTTCCCGAGAGGGGTTGCATTTTGGAGTATCAGATGTGCAGGTTTGCTAAGATGATTTTGCGTGACAGGTGCAGCACTTCGTATGACCTGGCATCAATTTTCCGTGGCAGGCGCAGTACTTTAGACAGGTGGACTGGAAACATCGCAAAACGCATTGGTCGAAGGAAGTTTTGAAGTCAAACCTCCGACAATATGGACAGATGAAAAGCTGAGCAGGGAAGAGGCAGAGAGAAGTGAAAGATTAGAAGAAAGAAGAGTAGAAGAGAAAGAGTAAGAAGAAAGAAGATGCAGATGCGCGAAAAGGTAGGAAAGTCGCGAAACACTGTGTTTTTCCGATGATTTTGGGTTCCGGAGGGTCTAAAAGTAGGCTCGCTAAAGCGGCGGGTGCGGAGCCAGCTGGCCAGATGAGAGATGAAAAATTGCACGCCGTTGTGGCGCGAAGCACATTTGCAAGTCAACATGTACAAAACACCTGTGTCTCGGAGCACTTTTGGAAGTTGCGATGTCGAAAAAGTGCACGCCGTTGTGGCGCGAAGCACATTTCGAAGTGAAAATGCACAAAGCCATTCAGTGTCGGACCACTTTTGGAAGTTGAGATGTCGAAAAAGTGCACGCCGTTGTGGCGCGAAGCACATTTCGAAGTCAAAATGTACAATACATACCATTGTCAGACCACTTTTGGAAGTTGAGATGTCGAAAAATTGACGCCGTTGTGGCGCGAAGCACATTTCGAAGTGAACATGTACAAAAACACACCACGTTCGGACCACTTTTGGAAGTTCCGATGTGGAAAAAGTGCACGCCGTTGTGGCGCGAAGCATATTGCGGAGTGAAAATGTACAAGCCACCACATGTTCGCGCCACTTTTGGGAAGTTCCGATGTGGAAAAAGTGCACGCCGTTGTGGCGCGAAGCACATGTCGAAGTGAAAATGTACAAAGCACCACATGTTCGCGGCACTTTTGGAGGTTCAGATGTCGTTTCGCGTGGCAGGCGCAAGGAATTGTGCACTTTGTCAAGAATAAACAGAATAAGCAAAACGAGAGAGAGAGAGAGAGATAGATAGACAGCTAGATGGATGGATGGATGGATACATAGATAGATATCGATAGGTAGATAGATACATAGATAGATGGATAGACAGATAGATAGATCGATAAATGGATAGAGAGATACATAGATAGGTAGATAGATCGATAAATGGATAGAGAGATACATAGATAGGTAGATAGGTAGGTAGGTAGATAGTCAAAGAAAGAGAGAGAGAGAGAGGGAGAGAGAGAGAGAGAGAGATAGAGAGAGAGAGAGAGGAGACATCAATCACCTTTCGATCCATCAGTGGCTTCGCTCTGCCATCCGTGATTCACAACAACCAACCTTTCCTATAGGTTTCCTATTTTTGAAACTTCCGCCACCGCCTTGTGCGGTACGACTGGTATTTGAGATCTAGGTTCAGTGGTTCAGTTGAAATCACTCTTCTTTGCATCAATCCAAGGTTTCAATAGAAACCCCTTTTGATCCACCTTTTGTGCAGCCCATCACTCTCAAGCAGACATTTGCGGCATTTTCTGGCCCTGACAATTTTCAGCAGATGCTTGCCAACGCGCCCATATCACTTGCAGCATTTCACGCTTTCTTTGCTGCAGGCTTCGCTTAGTACTGTATGCGTTTGCCCGAAATAGATGCGAACAGTTCATCCTAGCTTCCAGAAAAGGATCTTAATTTAATCCTTTTTTTTTTTTTTCCAAAAAAAGACTTCAATCCTTTTGCTTCAAACCCTTTCGCGCTTGGGTCCAGGGCTCCTCCTTGCTAGACTGGCAGTGCAACTTCTTCTTAAGCCTCCGCACAACTCTACTTTGCAGTAAATACTTGCTGTTGCAGAAGTTGAAGGGTGACTCCGCTATACACTCAGCTAGGACTGGCAAGCCTTGAAGTTTGCATCGCTGCGTCTCAGGGGAGATCCAGGTGTTGTTATGGAAGCTGTGAGGCAAAGCATCGGAGCATTGGAGTTTGCGTCTCAAAAGCTTCGGGGTGATCGCTCTCTCATGCTTTTGGCAGTCAAGAGAGACGGTGGCGCGCTGCGTTTTGCGTCCTCGAAGTTGCAGGCTGATGTGGATTTGGTCATCGAGGCTTTGCGGCAAGACGGCAAAGCCATCGTGCACGCAGCACCAGAGGTGCGGGCAGATCCTAAACTTCACGCTGCGATGAAAGGAAACTCTGAGGTCTTGCGCTTCTTGGGCTTCGACAGCAGAGACCGCCTCAGCACTGAACAGGAACTCTTTGACGCGTACATGGGAAGTTGGACTTCGCCATACGACGATGCTACGATCGCCGCGGTCTTGCGGCGCCATCGATAGCTCACGGGGACCTACTGGCGCTCACATGTGCACCAAAGTGTGCTGACGGAGCGCTGTGCTCGAGCCAAAAGGGTGTTAATCAGATTGAAGCAGTGCGTTTCAGGGGGTGTCTATTCTTTTCCGTTCCCTCGGTTGGCCTGTTATGGCCTGTTGGCCATGCCACCTCCAGAAGTGATCCATTTGGGGCCATTCTTAAGCCACGCCAGTGCCGACCAAGGTGTGGTGATGCGTGGTGTCTACATGGTCGGCCTGAGCGGACTGTGATATTGAATTCATTGCTGCAGGCTCTGCAGGCCCCTGCGACATGCCATTTCTCTATTTGTGTATAATTGCCTGCAGGATGGTGCCACCCAGTTATAAGTTGGTTTATAAACCCCATTAACTATAGTTATATCTACCATAAACCATAGTTATGGGAGTTATAAACCAACTTAGTTAACTATGGGGCACCACCTTGTGGTCAAATGCACCGATGGTCATGCCGAGCTGCATTCCACCGGACTTCCCAACTGGGCAGCACAAAAAGATGGGGTGGCTCCTTGAGGCCATTCAGAAGCTCCAGAGTTTGGTTGGAGCCAGCTTTGAGCATTCACGATGTGCAGCCGCCCTTTCTGTTATTAGAACTTGTAAGCAGCAACCCACCCTCTTTGCTGAAATTTGAGATGTTCCCACCAAGGACTCGTACGAGGAAGGAAGAGGTGGGGAGTTGACCACTGATATGCAGAAGCGGGACATACCCTGAAGCATTGATGTTTGAAAAACATACCCCCCGTTGATGCCGCCGATCACTAGGCCGAGATGCATTAGTTGGACAAAGGTCACCGAATTCTGCAGGTACTCAGTCAGACTTTTTTGAACTTTGTCGAATCCTCTTGCCGTCCTTCCGTCTCTGCTTTGCTGCCTGGGTCTTGGCACGCCATGGTCTTTTGGCCTGCAGTCACTTATAACTTATATATGATAGATGCGATCCTTTTTCGCGATGTATGTGAGGTCAACCAACACAAAAGCAATGGACATCTTTGGGGTGATTCCTAGTTATGCAGGATTCGGGTGACTCTACAGTCTCTACAGTTTGGCACGTGTTGCGCCACAAGACAGTTGCTCAACCAGAGGCTGTGTTGCCACCTGCTTCTGGTACTTCTTGATCTCCACGATGAGTGTACACATATATATATATATGCATATAATGTAAACAATATATATATATATACATGTGTGTGTGCGTCCAGTGCGCAAATGACTTTTCTTGCAAGCTTGAGTGCGTACTGCTTCACCAGTTCTGTAGCCTTTAGCTTTGACCTGATTTTTTCAATGATAGAATCTGCCCAGCATGTACCATCAGGATGTATCATCATGCGTGATGATAGGCATGCCCTTCGACTTGCGTTCCCGCCTGCGCACGCTCGTCTTTATAAAATCTTATTTCCATTGTATGCGTATGCACATGTGTAAATAGGAGCACCCCTACATCCACATTGTATTATATAGTAGGTATATGTACCAGTAGTACCGCACAAGGCGGTGGCGGAAGTTTCAAAGCCACCCAGAACTTCCACTCCTCCTTATTTAAGGAATTCCTCCTTATTTAAGGAATTCCTCCTTAAACTTCCTCCTTAAAATTTCAATTGCAAGGAGATCTTGCACCTCCTTCAGCAGGAGACTTGAAACCTCCTTATCCCAGATCCTGGCAGCAAAACTTTTCACTTCAGCTCTGGAATCACTTGTGCTCGAAAACTTTGCAGAACACTCATGCCTATGGAATAAGGGTTGTGGCTTCCACCTTTCACAGCTCCTAAGTGAGCTAGGAAGCCACCAAAGTCTTCGTCTCGATATGTCCAACTGTCTGATGGACAAGGGTTCTGGAGCAATAAATCCAAGAAGCTGTGGTGCTTTGGTTTGATCTTCCAAGTATGGTCAGTCTCGTTTTCCAAGCTCTTGCACAACAGCAAAAACTTTCTGCCATGCAGCAGCATTGACTGGTGATTCCATAGATTCTTGGACAAGAAAGAATAACATTGCCACAGTTCTGTGGCAGCCATCTTGATTGTATGTTCAAGCACATTGTCATCAGCCAAAAATTCATTGCAGATTTGTTTTGCAAAAGTAATCAACCCTCGAGCTTCTGCAGCTTTGGCCCGAAGTTTTGGACTTGAACTGGCTTTCTTTCTGATCATGAGGACTGTCAAAGTAGGAAGCTTGTTTTCCACACCTTCAGTCTTGTAGTCGCTTTGAATTCTGTGGAACAAGCTTTTCACCCTTTCTTTGACATTGTTGCCAGGCAAGTGATTTCCAGCAGCAATTAAATGGTGAAAAGCATTGCCCAAAAAATCTGCTGCCACGCCCAAGTCCACAATGTGAAGCCAGTCCAAAAGAAATTGTTTGCTTGTCAGTCCTGGTGTTTGAAACAATTCATTGATGTCAATGCCAGACTTGGAAATGGATTGCAACAAAGTGAAATGGTCCAAAGGATCAAATGCCTTGCAGCTTTCAAAGTTTCGAATTTCAATTGGTTTGCGCAAGCACAAATGGCAGCATCCTTGTTTGTCTCGCCATCCAGGAAATTGGAAAACTTCTTTTCTCATAGCCCAATCACCTCTCACTTCAAGTAAAAAAGCAGTGAAAGGCAATGCCTCGCCATTGAATGTGCTTCGTTTTTTGTCGCCTGGGTGCCAAAAGCTGCCATCATGCCTTGCTGAAGGCCAAGTGCAATTGGCTAAGTGAATAAAAGACCAAGACAAAATTCCTAACATCTTCGACAAAGTTACTCCCTTGATGCACCAGTGCTTTGGAATACAGCACAAAGGGATTCGCGAAGTACCATTAGGTGGAAGTAAGCCAAGAAAATTCAATGAGATGCATTCCAAAGTTTGACTTCCGTCATAATTGTAAGGTGTGCCGTCGATCCAAAGGCCAAGTCCCATGGCTTCTCGAACTTGGAACTGCATTTGCATGTTCGCCAAATGTTTCTTGCTGAGTTCACACATGCCACCAGTCTGCAGCAAGTCTTTCTTCTCAGATCGCTTCGAGAAGACAAGAATTTCATGTGGCAAAAAAAAGGTATTTTCTTCATCTCTTCTGCTTGTGTTCCAGGATTGTAGCAAGGGATCAATGCAATGTATTCATTGAACCACAGGCAATTCTTCAACATTTTTCTTTTCATATCCCGTGCCAAATTCTTTTCCCAATTGGCTTGCTTCTTACCACTGCCAGATTTCTCTGCACCTTTGACCAAATCTTTCACACCAGTGGCTCCAGCTATTTGTGCATCTGTCATGAGCTCATTGGCTCTTCTAGCACAGACAGTCTTGGTCAAAATTAAATTGGAAACATTGTGTCGAAACCTCTTCTGGCCAGGTTCCCTAAGGTTAGACAAATCTACCTTTCTCTTGTGAAACATGGCTTGAGCTGGAAAAACATGTCAGCATAAAAGTTCATAAGATCTCAGAAGACAAGAAGTTACACATTGTATTTAGTTAATGCTAAATTTGGCCAATGCTTTGAAACAGGGAAACAGTAAAGGAGATCTTACACCTCCTTGAGTCTTCTACACCTCCTTTCAGCAGCTTAGAAGCAGGCTCTTTTTCCAGCGACAATTACCAGCTGCGCATCTTCCAAGCAGATCCCTGAGATATTTTAATCTTCATTTCCACATTCCAGTCCAAAACTGACAACTGCACCAAATGCGCTTTCCAAAATCTAAGGGCCAAACAGCTCCTACAGCAATGCCTGTTGAGTTTTCACATTGGCTTTTGCTTCTTGCAGCTTCTCTTGGCTGGAAGCAAGCCAGGCTTTGGCAGCAGGCAATGATTTCCAAAGGCTTTCAGGAGAAGTGTCCTCAGGAGCAAGATCTTCACTGGCTGCGACATAGGATCGAAGGTTGGCAAAGGCTTTCAACTGCTCTTGACACCAAGTCTGAAGACCTTTGCCTTTGGCATGGAAGCTTGGGTCACCTTTGATTTCCAAACGACAGGCCAGGTCCTGGGCCTTGGCAAGCTCCTTCTCCCAGGCATTCTTGCAGAAATTCAGACTGCTGCACACATTCTGAAACTCCTTCAAGGGCTTACTAACCCCCTTGTCATCCAAAGCCTGGCCTGAGATCTGCAGCACTTCAGAGCCACTGGAAGACATTGTCAAGTTATCCTTGGCTGCTTGGCTTTGGCTCACAGCAGACCAGGTGCTCTTCAGCAAGCCGAAGCCTCGTAGCTCGCTTCCAAAGGGTTTGTCTCATCCCAATTGAAGTCTACCATGCTTTTTAGCTTGGCCAAGTGCTTTTCAACAGCAAGAAAGCAAGAAACTCTTCAGAATCAGCTGTCATTTCGAGCATGGCGGCCACTTGGAATCTGGTTCCAAAACCAGCTCTTTCATTGACAGTTTCTTTCTTTTCAGTTTCCAAAGACTTGTTCCAAGTGCTGATCCACTTGCAAGTCTTGTCAGCCTTCCAAGCTTGGATCAAATCCTTCTTCTGCTGTGAGAAACGAGGCAAGGACTGGTAGAGCTGCAAGACTTGTTGGGCTTCCTCTGAGTTCGACTCCTTCAAGGAATTCCAAAGTTGGCTTGGTCTTTCTGATCCACATTGGCCTTCTCCTTCTTGACTGTGGCCTTGGGAGCAGGCTTAGGCTCAGCATTCTTGCCCATGTTTGCAGAAGCTGGAGTTTGGGAGCTGTCTACTGTGATCCTTGTAGTGGCTGCAATCAAGAAATGTCTCAGCTGATCAGTTCCTGCAAGCCTTTAGCTTCTGAAAACAAATCAGCCAAGACAGTAGCATGCCCAGGACCAAGGAAGAAAGAAAAAGCAAGAGAGAAGGGAAGATGATGATATTGAAAATATATATATATATATACACATGTGTGTATATACATATATGTGTATGTATGTATGTGTGTGAATATATATATATATTTTTTCAAGTACTTGGCTCAAAAAGACAAGCTACAAAATTGAGAATGCACCAAGCAGCACAAGCTTGCAATTGATTGCCACACCATAGGATCTCATCTATAAGGAGGTTGAAATACCTCCTTGGAAATAAAGGAGGACTCTGTTCTCCTTAAATATCATATGTCTTCACAACCCCCCCTGCCCAGCCACAAGTCCACAGGCATTTTCCTCCACTAATTATCTTGCAGTAATTAATTGGCTTCTATTTACTTTGGCTCTGGTCTTTGCCACTTGTTTCTTTTCTAGGTACCAGAGGCTCAGTCTTCACACCTCTCTTGAACAAGCACTGCCTGAGGTAAAGTGCCAAATGCTTTGTAGTTGCGCATTCCTGGGTTGGGCCACAGGTTCAGGGATCTATGTAATTCTTTTCTCATCAAGCCAGCTTTATCAACTGAATATATGAATTTCATCCATGAATAATGTGCTTACAAGTCTCAGATGTTCTCAGGCACTTATACACCCATGAAATCTAACAAAGCATAAATCAGCTCTGGCACCGACTCATTAACATAGCATCCGGTACCGTTGTGCGGCCTGGGGAAAAGGAATTAGGTAGATTTTGGGCCCGTTGGGCACCAACTCATTAACATAGCATCCGGCGCCGTTGAGCGAATAATTTGTGCATTCCCCAGGACATGGAGATCCAAAAACTGCGATGGGTGCTAACCTGGCACCTGAAAGAGACTGACCTAGCTAGAATCTTGGAAGGCAGAAATGCTATGTTAGCATCGATTTTGCTCAGAAAAAAATCAGAAAACATGTCCATACCCCTCACAGCACTATGAAAACTTGTTCTTGGACATGTTGTACAGCTGCTATGTTCAAAGGAAGTTTAGGGGGAGAAACTTCCGTGTTACGGACTTTTGGAATGTCAGGGAAAGAGTTAGTCAAAGAAAGAGTTAGTGAGGGAAAGAGTTAGTTAGGGAAAGAGTTAATTGTAACTTTTAGACTGTCAGGGAAAGAGCTAGTCAAAGGAAGAGTTAGTGAGGGAAAGAGTTAGTTAGGGACAGAGTTAATTGTAACTTTTAGAATGTCATGGGAAAGAGTTAGTCAAAGAAAGAGTTAGAATGGCATTGCAAGTGGTGCTGGTGGAGGAGTTGCCGATGGAGTTTTGAAGGAAGTCTCGCACGAAATGCGTTTTTGAGAGATAGCAGATGCACGAAACCCGATGTTTTTCCATACAAAGTCCGTCCCCGAACCTCGATGATCTACCTCTGCGGTGCGACGGGTGCGAGACGGTCTCGTGTGTGGTCGGATCATGCTCGGATCATGGGCGGATCATGCTCGGATCGGTTCCGCATTGTAAATGGGGTTTCACCTGTTTTTCGTGCATGTGCGGTCGACACCCAAAAGCTCTGGTTAGGCTAATTCCTGCCTATTAGGTTATTTTAGTTTTTAAGGTTAAATTCTATCTATTAGGTTATTTCATGTTCTGTCTTTTAGGTTGTTTGCCTGTTTGCCTAAATAGTTTATTTAGCCGAATAACCTAAAAACTGTCTTGTTTGAGACTTTGGTTTTCTTTCACCAAACTATATTTTCAACAGTTTAAACTAAAGACAGTCTTTTTCCATATGTGTTTCCTTTGGAATTTTTGAATTACATGTTTTTTTGGCAAATAGTTTTTCAAATGTTTCTTCATTGTTTTGTGAGTGATGTATGTCGCTTTCTTTTGATTTATGCGGGTCTGAAGTGATTTTTTGTGCTAAAGTGAAGCCTTTTGTGCTAAAGTGAATCTGTAAATTTCAGTCGGATATGTTTTAGATGGGGCAAGCCAACACAGCATGGAAGCAACAAAAACACATGTCCAAAACAATATGAGCAAATGGGTATGTCTCAACATGAAGTATCCTTTTTTGACCCCAAAATGGTTACGTTGAAGGGAAAAAAGGTCACCTCATTTTCAGACATACCCAAACAAGAAAAAAAACATGTTTTGCAACAATGGCAATGGATAGTTTTTGGGAGCGCCAAGCCAGCACAGGATGAAAAACCAAAAACAAGAAGAAACATGAAACCAACAAATGCAAAAACAACAACACACAGTAATAAATAAAAAAATGTGAAAACTGTCCAAAACCTAACTTGTCAGCTGCATCGTTTATGAAACTCAGAGGAGTTCATGTGAATTCGCGGGTGCTCATTGCTCATGGGTGTTCATGTGTGTTTTTCTTTTTTTCGGCTGCCACCCATTTAGCTTACTCAGTGGGTTTCCATGCCCAAAAAGAAAAATCAAAGTATTTTTTCGTGAGGTTCGCGCGCGATTTTTGGGTATAAAATGGCTGCCCCCCGGCGCGCGAACCCAACCAAAAAAACAAGTGAAGACACTTGCTGATTTGGTTGGTGGTTTTGTCTCATGCGCTGCTATTTGGCTGCAAAACCTGTGCCTTGGTGACCAGATGGAAATCCCTGAGTTCTTGGTCAGCTTGGACTCGATGGTTATTTGTTTTTTAAAGATAAATTTGGGGCTAGAGAACCCCAAATCATTGGCAAACCCTGGTTTTCCTGGCTTTGAAGGGCATCTTTTGAAATCAACTTGAACGTTGGCCAGTAACAGATTCATAAACAAAAACTGTCAAGACTGGAAGGTTTTCACTTGTAAGAAAGTAGTGGCAAGCACAAAATTTTTGAAGACTTGCTAGGTGAGGATTGGTTGTATTCAAGTTGTTTTTGCAAAAACTAAACGGAACAATCCAGCCAAGACTTGATCAATCACTAAGGGGGTCTCCATCCCTCAAACCTTTTTACATCAAAACACCTGCCCAAAGATTTGCAATCACCTGGGGCTCTCCATCCTTGGCCTTTCTCCCCATTGAAAAAACCAACGAAACCACCGAACAATGCAAGTGACTTGAGGTGATCAGCATTCATGTCTTTGAGGCAAGTAAACCCAGAATTTACCCAAAATAAAGAGAAGGGGTGTCAATCCCAGAGCCCATCCATTACTACGTTTTTTTCCTCAAACCTATTTGCAAGAAAATGCAATCCAATCCAGAGTTAATCGATCACTTGGGCCTTCCCATGCCAATCCATTTCCTAAAAATTAATCCAAATGTTTTGCAATGACTTGGGGCCCTCCAGTCATCAAATTCATTCACATTTGCATGGGAAAATCTCTCCCAGAAAGTGTATGGCGGAAGATTTGTTGATGGAAAAAAGTGATTGACCAAACATTTTTTTGACAAAAATCATTAAAAAACAAGTTTTTTTTGAATAAAATCAATATTTTTGCTGAATAAACATCATTTGTTTGACTAAAAACCAAGATTTTTTTGAATAAATCCTAGAATTTTTGAAGATTTTCAAGGAAATGAGGTGTAAGTTTGATGTAAGTTTGCATCAAACTTACACTTTTGAGGTGTAAGTTTACATCAAACTTACACTAAACTTACACATCAAGAGTGTAAGTTTACACCAAACTTACATATCAAAAGTGTAAATTTACATCAAACTTACACTGAGAAGTGTAAGTTTGCACTTGTATGTGTAAGTTTGATGTAAACTTACACTTTTGATATGTAAGTTTGGTGTAAACTTACACTTTCGTGTAAGTTTGATGTAAACTTACACCTCAAAAGTGTAAGTTTGATGCAAACTTACATCAAACTTACACCTCATTTCCTTGAAAATCTTCAAAAAATCTTGGATTTATTCCAAAAAACTTGATTTTATTCAAAAAACATGGTTTTTAGTTTTAAAAAAAAACATGTTTATGCAAAAAAACATTGTTTTTTTAAAAAACTTGATTGTTTTTTGAAAAACATGTTTTTTTTTCAAAAAAATGTTTGATCAGTCATTTTTTCCATCAAAAAAAATTCAACCAAACACTTTCTCGGAGAGATTTTCCCATGCAAATGTGAATGAATTTGATGACTGGAGGGCCCCAAGTCATTGCAAAACATTTGGATTAATTTTTAGGAAATGGATTGGCATGGGAAGGCCCAAGTGATCGATTAACTCTGGGTTGGATTGCATTTTCTTGCAAATAGGTTTGAGGAAAAAAACGGTAGTAATGGATGGGCTCTGGGATTGACAACCTTTTTCCTTCTTTTTGTAAACATGAATCTGAAAACTGCAAAACCCAAAATTTAATGGCAAATTCCGGGTTTAACTGCATAGAAAATGTGAATGCTGAACACCCCAAGTCATTGTTTGTTTTTAGTCGCATTTGTTTGGCATAAATGTCAAGGATGGAGAGCCCCAGGTGATTGTTAATCTTTGTGCTGGTTTTCTGATATCGAGGGCTGGAGGCCCTTTAGTGATTGATCAAGTCTGGGCTGGATTGGCCGTTTAGTTTTTGCAAAAAAAATGAATACAACCAATCCTCACCAGGACTTTCTTCTTTTTTTTTGCCGACCACTGCTTTTGACAAATCCAAGGCCATCCAGTCTTGACAGTTTGTCTTTATAAAACTACTGCTGCCCGAACTGATTTCAAAAAAGGCCCCTCCAAAACCCTTGGATTGCCGATAATGATAATTCAAGAAAGAAATCAGCCCAGGGCTGGGACCTCCATCTCAAGTTCATTTTTTTAAGTTCAAAGAAAGTGGATGGCAGCAAAACAAAACGACAAACAAACAAAAACACATGAACACCCATACACACGCATGAACAACCATGTACATCCATGGACACCCATGAGCACTTGAGCGCGCATGAGCACCCATGAACTCACATGAATTCGAGTTTTTCCAAATACAATGCAGCTGGCAAATTACTTGTTGAACCATATGTCTCACAGTTTTTGAACTTCTTATTTTGGGTTGTTGGCTATGTGAGTTTTTGATTTAGTTGTTCTTTTCTTGAACTGAACATTAATTCTAGTTTTATGTTTTATGTATTTTTTTGTTTTGTCCTGTGGTGGTTTCGCGCCCCGAAAAAAATCCTTGCTGATTTTTGCAAAACATGATTTGTTATTTTTATATTGTTATAAATATATATAGTTATCTAAATTATCTATTCATTTATTCAAATTTAAATATTGACATATATATATATGTATGCATGTATGTATATATATATATATGCATATGTATATATATATATATGTGTGTGTGTGTGTAAATTTATGTATTTTTTAAATATATATATATATATGTAAAAGTGTGTGTGTGTGTAACATCTGAACAGATGTAAAACTTCTATTGTTCTAATCTTTTCACATATGCAGGGGGCAGTAGCACCATTGCAAGTCTACTGCCAACGAAGACGCTTGCAATTGGTGGTGATATCTGGCCTGATCAGCCAGACGTACCTGCATCAGTTTTGTTTTTTCATGATGGGATGTGGCTAACCCGAGAACCACCAAGCCGTCATTCAAACAATTTATTTTACACCTGACATTACGTTTGATCATTCATGCTTGATTCAATTGCATCAGAACCTTCCTCAGTTTTCGCCGAAACCACGTCGCCGATTGTATTTTTGATTTTCTGGATTATTTCGCCGAAACCACGTCGCCGATGTTTTTGGATTATTTTATCAAAACCACGTCGCCGATTCATTTATTTATTTTCGATGACGATCTTGGCCATGGAAACCATTCAGGAGAACTTCCATTATTCGTAGGGTGCATCGTTATTTTCGTTGTTTTATATCTAATCTGCATGTTTCAGGATTCAGTTCCTGCCGGATCATATAATGATCCATTCTTGTCTAGTGTGATTTCCATGGTGGCTCCGACATGGTGCCATGGAGCCTTTTGAGGCAACCCTTTTCAGGGTGAGTGTCGACAGTCTTGAAATCTGAATTCACACATTTTAACTTAGTAATTCGTCTAAGTAAAGGGCAACAATCAGCCTTGCGGTTAATCAGCCATTTTGAGTTCTCCTGCTGCTCCGGATGTCCCAGGGATTACTCGCCGATGCGTTTCTTCAACTGTGAAGCGTGCCGAATCCAGAAACCTCCGTTTTCGCAGTGCTTTTGACGGTCCATGACAACAGCATTTGATACAGGAACCAGGCAGGCACACGACTTTCAGGTGTGGTCTTTTTCTTTTTGGTTGTCTGGTGAGGTGAAACATTTTGTGCACCTAATTCGCTGGAACTTGAAAGCCGTTTATGCCAATTGAGCTGCGCTATAAACTCTTTATGTATTGGTGAGTAAGGGGACGGTCATAAGGTGGCTTCGCGTAAGCCAAAACTACAGTGGCGTAAGAGCTGCGCAAGGTTTTTGGCTTTGAATGTTGTGCGTAAGCCTGCGTAAGGCATGCTTGAAAAGCACCTTTTGGCTAAAGAATGAAAGAAACATGAGGGTCAATATGCTTGGTCACGTTGATGACAGTCAAATGGAAGGGAAACCGAGCTCCAACCAATCCCTGGGACCTTGGTCAATTGGTGAAACAATATCCGAAGATGAAGAACAATGGCGGCGAGGTTACTATGACAAACCGCGATCCTGGGAAGAACTGGGCCCCCAAGCCAGGGGATGTCAATGAACTCACACGGAAATACACAGCCCAGAAGTCCTTCAAATCCCATGCCATGCCAGCGCCAAAAAGATCACTGGAAGAAAAACTATCAGCCAAGGCCCGAACTCTCAGCAAGCAGGCTCGAAAGCGTCGACGGCAACAGGCAGCATTGAAAGCTGACGGTTCAGGCTCGTCCTCTACATCCTCTTCTTCAACATCTTCATCTTCGGATTCGACAAATGATGAATGACGCACTGACATACTCTGTTGCAAAAAAAGGCCGCGTAAGGAACGTTTCACGAAAAAAGATGATTTTGTGGTGACTTACTTTCACGTAAGCCTTGCGTAAGCCCATAAAAAGCCCAGATCCCCGCGTAAGAGAAACCCCCAATAGCGTAAGGATGCGCAAGCATGTGCGTAAGCATGTTCTTACGACCTAAGAATCTATCAAGGTTTCCAGCATGGCTCAATTGGGGCTTGATTTGACCACGGTCCCCGTGCAGGGAACAATCGCACGACCTTTTTTAGGCATTTAGGGACTGAATCCTGCATGTGATCATTCCCCACTGTTTGTTCTACTTGAGCGATGTATCCGTGGACTAATCCTCCGACGTCATGGCCTGCCCCACCGCAGCCTACGACTCCATCCTCGACGTGGCCGCAATCATCGCAGAACGCACATCTATTTGGACATCCCTCGCCATTGCATCCTACATGGTCTTCATCAGCTTCGCTCGTGCCGTCTGCATCAGCCCCAACATCGCTGCCATTTACCTCATTGACTTCGACTCCTCATGCGGTACCAGGCCCACAACTCGTGCCTACAATGCCCACACCTGTGGCTCCTGAAACCACTTTGGTGCACACCGCTCCACCGACTTTCTCTACTCCTACGGCACCAAACGCTCCACCCACATGGCATTCTGCTCCGGCTTCATCACCTACATCGACTACACCACCGACACCTTTGCAGAGCTCTCCATACCCACCTCACCACCTTCAACCTCCACTACCGACTGAAGCATCGATGGTCCCTCCAGATGAACCTCCACCACCAGCAGTTAAGGCTGCCCCAAAGCTTCGCTCCGACAAGAAAACGGACAAACCACGTCGGTCAGCTCCGAAAGCCTCTTCCCCTGCTACACCACCGGCACCTACGGCAGCACCGTCTCCATCCGTTTCACCTGAACTTGCAGCGCTGGGCTCCACTACACAGCAACTTGCGGAATCGGTTCGACTTATTCAAGCTCAACAACAATTGATTCTGGATTCTCAACGCGCCCAAGAACAACGTCAGCTACTCCTCCACCACGATGTACCTACACCGAACCCCATACCGCCTACACCATTACCTACAGCAGCACCACCACCTATTGCCATGCCTCCACCTGCACCGAAAGCCAGACCCACCGAACCTGACGTTCCGGACCCTCGCATCATCTCAGCTCCAGCCACCGCTCCTCCTCACCACCTACATGCTCCACCATCGCCAAGGCACAGACCACGATCCAGGACTCCGAGATCACGCTCCCGTCGACCCTCTGTACATTCACATCATCATCAATACTCTCCCCGACGTGCTGTACGACCTCGTTCTCCCCTTCCTCGGTTTCGGTCATCTACGAAACACGACAAGGACCGCAGAACTCCTTCTCCATACAGACGACGATCACCGCCAAGACGCCGCTCTCCCGTGGTCTATCGACGTCATCGATCTCACCCAAGACCACGCTCCGAAACACCTCGTCGCCGATCCAGAGGCCGTGAAGTCGTACTTCGACCAGCTGCACGCCCATCCAATCCGGCTTACATCTCCACTCCCGATGCTGATGACACCTGGGGCGAATGGAACAATAGCCACTACACCGACAACTACCATCACAACACTACTCGACCCAACTCTCCTGCCGATCCACCACCACCTGAACCATCTACCAACCCACCATCCCACACCACAGCACCACTTGGAGCCGTGTCCTTCCGCGTCCCTGACGGCGACAGCGAAAACTCTGAGGTGACAGATGCAATTTCGATTTCAAAATTTGACACGAATGGCATCGACCTCAGTGAAATGGTTGAGGCTGCCAATGATCCACTTAGGGTTCGTTGCTTGACTGAGCTTGACCCCAACCATACAGTTCCCCTACGCCAATCATTGACCCCGGCCACCTTGCAGCTCTTCAACCAATTCGTTGACGAGATGTTCCACCAGTTGGCTCAACCATATCGCACCGTCAACAACCAACTTATTTATATCAAAGCAAGCCAAGCCACCGTCAAGAACATTGCCAGGGCCTTTGCACAATCCAACTTACTGGACATCGAGCTTGCGAGGCAAACCAAAGCATTTTACATCGAGCCAGAGAACCTGCTGACCATCACGGTCCCCACGGGATTGAAAAAGAAACCGATCTATCGTGGCGAACACATGGGCACCTACCTGATTTACCACAAAACGAGTTGGGAAACAGTTGCCAAAATCCTCGCGGAAGACTGCATTCGCCCGGCAACTTGGACAAAAAACGAAGCCGGCTACCCGACTCAATACCCATGCTACGGGTTCTTCGGTATGTCCTCTGAGATTGCTGACATTGACACCCTGCCGGGCTATGCTGTCAAAATATGTACATCTCAGCTCTACCGCATAGGGAAAGGACAAAACCCATCTGGCCTATTGGCCATTTGTCGCTCACCCAAATGCATACGAGCCCTATCTGGAGGAAATGACCAAATTCAACGCTTGTGCAACCTCGCGGGCATCGCCAAGGGCAAAGACAATGCAACGGCTATGAACTCCAGCGCTGCATCCATATGCTATGTTGCCTCTACTCATTCGGTTTTCCCGGGCTTGATCACACACCAGGCAGCTGAGACAAATCCACCACCTGAACCTCCAGCCGATCATGCACGTCCAGCACGACCTGACCCTACTGATGACACCAGCACCTTCGAACCCACCCCCAGACGACTCTCGAGACACAACCAGCCACCATGAGACCACCGAACCTACCTCACGAGATCATGCTCGCCGACCTTGGCACGACAATGCTTCTTGGGACAACTCAACCTACAACCGTCGAGATCGCCGCTCCTCCCATCACGAAGGCCATTCTCGAGACCAGCACCGTGAAGGCCAACCTCGTTCTCGACACTCGACATACAACCACTCCAGATCTCGCTGGTAAACACTTTATCCTTGAGGAGTACCGGAACAAGTGTCGACTATTCTACGACAGTGATCCAGTGAGCCTAGTGGCCCTGCCCGATTCTTTTGGAGTAACAATGCTTCTCCCGACATTCGGTATTGATGCCACTTCTTCCCTCAAAAGGTTTGTGAATTGCTGCATGCTCATGATATTTGAACCTTGCGTCAGCTTCGTATTTCACCTCACGTTTCACAGACAGGGACCACGTATCATGTTTCACACCGTTTCAATCGCACGCTATCTTCGTATCACCTTTGAACTTCACCGCAGCTTTCAGTTGGCCGATCGAGCTTATTTTGACCTATTATCTCGTGGCCCCCGTCTACATCATGGCGTCCCAGGATCTGATCTCCCAGTTCAGCTCTGATGTGAACGCAATTCCTCCTTCCCAGCCGGATCGCTCTCGCACACCTCCTCGTCATCAACATGGCTGGCACCAAGCAGTACCTGTGTTCCGTGGCCCGATGCACTATGCAATGACGACCCATCGACCTTTTTGGAGCCCTTCCGGGATACCGCCTCCGCCACCTACATCTACATCGTTCCCAACACGCCCACCATGGACTCCATCTACGGCACCTTTCCCACCTACACCGCCTACGTTTGCCCCGACACCTCCCAACAACGTCAATTTTGCACCTCAACGCCATCCTTTCACACCGAGATCGCCGAGGCCTATGTCTTCTCCGGGAGCAAGCTCTACTGTCAACGAAGGATATACGTGCCGACCGATTGAAATCCCACCGGTGGAGCAATGGAAACCTGATGTCGACTTCCACGACTCTAACAAGATCAATGGTCTGGATTTCCCCTCCAGAATCCGACAGAGCCGGTTTTCAAGCTACAAAGACATTGAAGGTATGGATCCTTTACAAGTCCCACTCTGGAAGTTCTTGTACCAGGGCTTACACCACACCTGGCTCCGACGTATTGCATACGGACGCGAAACCTTCGTCCTTCCCTTTGACAACATAGGCACTACAGTATTTGTGGCTGAATTGGTATCACAACTACGCACCCGCAATGTGGATTTGGACAAACTTGCTACCTTTCGATCTCGCTCGGCTGGCCAATGTCTGAATCAAAAGGAAGCCACTCAAAATATGGCCAAAGACGTCGCTCAACTCCTCCAATCTTGGCTCCCGGCTCAACCCTCTGCGGACGTGGCGAGCCAACAACGCATTCTTGAACTGGAAGCTGAACTGGCCAAGGTGAAATCGGCCGCCAGTACTTCACAGACTACGGCACCTCAGGGGTCTACACCAGCCACGACACCGATTGGACTTGCACTTCAAGGACAACCTGCAGCTTCCACAACCTTTGACCCTTCGTCTCTGCTGATTTCTCCGGGATCCGTGAACTCATGGCTCGTCGACAACCAACCCTCATCACTGACGGATACCCAGTACAAGAAATGGTTGAAAGACCTGAAGTTGCCCCAGCCCAAGCTGGACATTCTGGAGAAGAACTTGGAGAAGGTCAATGAATGGTGGCAAAACCAACCCGATGATGCCTCCAAAACTATCCAACGCGCAAGCGTGGCTATGGGCATTGACCCCTGCAAGCATAAAGGGGCTACTACTGATGAAGTCGTCCTCAAGGTCATGACTGTGGCGTTATTGATGCACTCCTGACTAGCTGCGTACTTGAAATCACCGGGCTCAAAAGCAGCCAACATTATGAGAACTTTGGCCGTGGCTCACTCCTGTATTCTTGTCCTTGCATTATTGACCCCCTTCACTTTGTCTCCTTCTGTTGATGTCTTTTTCGCTTTTCGGATGCTTCAAACTGTATTGATGGGCCAGTATGTGTTATTACATCCACGAGCCAATCCGAAACTCCGGGCCTTGCTAAAAGGCACTCCGATGCAGAGTATTTTCTTTTGCTTGTCGTGGGACGACTTGACAGTCGCCCTCCAATGTTTCAAGCACCCTCAGGCGGTGTATATTCGCTTCTGCCATATTGCTAATTTTCAACCTAAGTTTTATGTGGGTTCCACTTCTTCCTTTGTTTTGGACCGTGAACACTCTCGCTATCGGAAATTTCTGCAAGTGCAACAAAACAAATTCGTGTTGGCCGAAGTTGCCTTACGGTTTTGGTGCAGATTTGACAATTTCTGGATGTGGTCTGTTTTTCCGATCTACACCAATAAATCCAACTTTTGGGCTTTGGAACAAGCCTTAATTCAATTGTGGCAACCTCGATTAAATACTCCGTTCATTTACCAGTTTTTCAATTGCCGAAAGGGACTCATTTCGCGTACCAAATTTTCCGACTCCCGGCAATTTGGAGCATTTTCTTTGTGGCGGAAACTCCGGTGGCAATCTACACCCCATCATATTCGACGTGCTCTTCATAGTCCTCTTTTCCATCGACGAGTACAACTCTGGGAGATCATTCAGGATTTGGGCAGCAACTCCGTCCGACGCTTCCACATGGAGAAGAAACTTCGATCCAATGAAATTGGTGCCCAAGGATGCTATTTCATTCGACGCCTTGCCAACAACCTAGGAGAACCTGACCTCAGAGGTCGTACGCAATCAATGCCATTGATCGGGCCTTGACCTTTTGGAAAGCCAAACGAGTCAGAAAACCGGTTCCCCTTCGTGCACCTTGGCTACTAGGCCCCAATTGGACGCGCGACCTTCGACAGCTGCTGACTTCCCGTGTTCATCGAACCCGATGCTACAACACCACAGTCATTGCAAACTCCTTCCACCGGGATTGTCTTCACGAAGTTCCCGTTGGTTATGGAATGTTATGGACAGCTTGTGCAACCACAAAGAAGCCGCTACCAAGTGGGCTGATGGCGAAACCCCAAAGTGTGCCTGTGACGCTTTACGACCTCATGCTCTTCATCATCACCAATCTGATCACCACTTGGTCCTGGAGGGCGACAACCTGCATTTCGATGAAGGCCCACACACATCCATCGCGACGGGTTCGCTTCAAAACAAAATCTTCCCACCCTCCAAAGAAATCCAGACATCCCTTCGCCTTGCTCTACGAACGTGGACTACCCGGAACTCACTCCCTTCATTACAAAAGACCCATATTGATGAACTTTGGCACCGTTCTATTCAATCCCACGACAACACCCTCCACAATCACATCACGCACAAAGACATCGTACGCTTCAAACGTCTCTTTCCAGAAGCCATCTTCCACAACGAGGACAAGCGAGCTACATCCCTACGAATCTACTGCCCCGTACTCTATTTCCAGTGCCTCACCACCACCTTCGCCGACCCGTTGGTATTTCGAAAATTGGAGAACAGCCCAAATGACATCATCGAGAAGACCATCGCCGAGATCAATCATCAATTTGGCAAAGCATACCCATGGGCCCTTGGCGCTGGACGAGACCTACCGAATGCCTACGTCCTACCCAAGCGGAAGAAACAGTTTAGGGCTGGGCGACCCATTGTCAGCTTCTTCACTGCACCTTTCCGACCCATGTTGAACTGCATCGCCCAACTGATCTACAACCTCCTGCCCCAAGCGTTTCCCCACAACCTGGCAAAAGGTGATGTATTTGACCTCATCAAGCTCCTCAAGGACACCGACTTCGATTCGCTCCCTACTCCCCGCATACACAACCAAGATCTTGCGGGCTTTTTCACAAGCATTGACACCGACCGCTTCATTGCTAGCTGGCGACTGACCTTGCAATTCCTCTCAACTATCATGAGTACCAACCCCGACGAGATCATCTCCGTGAAGGCAACCCCGGGCAACACCACAGGTGATGTAGTCAAAGGCCGCACGTGCCGTACACTCAATGTGACCAGGAAGATCTTCATTCGGGACATTGAACGCATCATCCTGATGTCTTTGAAGATGACCCAATTTTCCATCGGCACTTCTGTCTTTGAACAAATCCGCGGATCTCCTATGGGCTCCCCACTGAGTCCGGCGTTGTGCATGATGGTCGTCGCACTTTCTGAAGAAATCTGGTACCGAACCTACCGTACTACCCTAAATACTATGGATCTTACAGCTCGCCTCCTTCGCTATGTTGACAACAGACTGTGCTTGTCGGATCCCTCCTGGGACTACGAAATCTGCTTCGCCAATTTCCTTCACCCGGAGTTCTACGGCCACCCCATCATTTTGGAAACGGAGCCGGACCAGGAGTTCTTGGGCTTTTGCATCGAGTTCGAGCCTTTCGCCCTTCGCTATAGCCCTCCGCGCGACTTCAACCAGGTCATGGCACCATTTTCCGCATCACCTCTTACCGTCCAACTTTCGGGTTTTGTTTCACGACTATTTCTGGTCGCCAAATGTGCGCACCCTACACACGAACGAACGCGAGGTTTTGCCGCATTGCACCGTTTGTACAGAGCTGCAGGTTTTAGCGAGTCCGATTTAGCTGCTGCTGCCAAGCCGATCCGTCAATATTTGCACATTTCTTCATTGTGGTAAAATCCAGTGCCGCCCTGACGCTTGCGCTTACGTCTCACTTTTCACATCCTGCTGAACGTCTCACCTCTTCCACCCATACGTTATTTATTTTTATTCGATATTGGTGTATTGCGTTCTCAGCTGGCTCACCCTCAAACTCGGCTTCATTTATATCTTGGCCCACATTCGACGCTTCGTGATGGCTTCCTCGTCTCCTACTACTTCAATTCCGATTCAAGAACCAGTTTTTCTTCAATTTCTTCATGATGTTCACCATGCTTACCTTCTACTACATCGAGCAATGGCGTTACTCCCACCCACTCTCATTCCCAATATTGAACCTACCCCTCTTCCCAGCACAGACGTATGGAATCAACCCGATGGGCTACGACCGCACTACTCGGACCAGACCAACGACTTTATTGACAATGCCCACATCCCGTCGCCGGATATCGCTGAGGAAGAGGCACTTATGGATGAACTCTTGGAAACCCATCTTCCTGAACCACATCACCACGTTGCCGCCCCGTCACCTGAAGTTCTACCTGCACCCTCGAAGCTTTCTACCAGAACACCATCACCGCCGAACCGCAAACAGAAAGCCAAAGCAGTTCCCAAAGCGCCTACAAAACGTCGTCGCCGACTTGACAAATCCCGATCCCGTTCCTCGAGCCCACTGTCAATCTGGACCTCTGAAGACAAACAGAAACTTCGCACTTTGAAGGCGGACGAGAAGTCTCGGTTTTCATGGCGGGTGATCTCGACCAAGATGGGCAAATCGGAGGAAGACGTTCGCTCTATGTGGAATAAGATCAAAGACAAACTTGGCTGACCAACGGTACGCGCGAAACGGAAAAAGCTATCCTGCGGCACCATGTTACAGTTTCACCACCCAAACTTCTGGGTTTCCTTTCCTTTCTTTTATTCTTCTTGACGCCTTGTGTTGCTTTACTTTGACCTTACACCTTTTCACCTTCACAACCTTTGGGCATTGTTGCTCCACTGAAACCTTGAACTTCCACATCATACACACCGCCAGCATTTACTATGTCTCTCCGCATTCACCTGGACCGATATTGCCAACTGCGAGCTATGTCCCACGACAGGATCTCTCCTACCCGACGATCACGCTCTCCAACAAGGGCACCGTCCTCCGCTATGGGGTCTTCATCCTTTCAGCACCCACCCAACCGGACTCCGCCTTCGACACCCCATCGACCGGTTATTTTCCAATTGGACCTGAAGCCTATGCAGCAACTCGCCGTCCGAAACCCATACTACAACATCCTGGCCCCCAAGGTCGCGGGCAACCTCTCCACTGCCGTCTATGATAGCCTGTTCCAGACGTTCAAGGTGATCTACCCTGACTACGCTCGCAGTCACTTCGTTTCAGACCTCAAAACAGTGGTTACCGACACGCTGTTACAACGATGGTCGATACACCTACAGGCGACAGATTTCTACATGATGATTGACACCGATCAAGGAGCTCAGATGCTTGACGACCTTCCTCATTCTCTCCTGGACGTTTTGAACTGGTTCTACCCGAGATGGAAAACTCATCAACATCTCGATGCCTTCACGACCCGTGAGTGTTCACCTTTGTTGCTGACACCCCATCCAGATCCACAAGACACAGGCTTCGCTGTCCATGTTCAAGTGATTCCCCGCGGGCATCCATTCGTCACGGCCACCCGATACACTAAAACGGCCGAGTGATTAGCCTTTGAGATAGATCCTGGATGCGCTCACGTCTATGAGGAAAAAGGAAACAGCACTCGTCACGAAGTCCTCCGCCTTGACTTTGGTTCTCTTTCGTTCTTTTGTCTTCCTTGTTTCTCATCTTTCTTTATTGTGCTTCTCGTGGTTCGATATTTCATCATTGACTTCTTCCCACGGAATTTTGGCTTCAGTTCAGTCTTTCTCGATATCATATTATTGCTACTGTACATGACGACCTCCACTACGGATGATGCTGCTCGGCTGGCCTCAAACCGCTCCCCACCTACATCCGTACATGGCCCAGTCCCACATCTCCCACCTGATGATCCTACTTCGGCATCGTATATTCCCAGGGCAGCTAGAATGATTCCAACCTCTACAACTGTCCATTCCGTATTCATCAAGAAGCTGAGCTACCCCTTGTCTTCTCGTCCTGATGAACTTTGGATCGTGGAAAGGACACTCGATGGTATTGAAACGTGGAAGCCAGTGGAAACATTTTTGGAGATCATGCACCTCACCAGCGACCGTGCCACCCTACGCACTACGGCCAACCATTGGCGCCAATACTATGATGTACCCATCCAATCGTCCTCCTCCCCTACGGCAACTTCCGTTCCTGCTCTCCCACATCCTGAACATGCCAATGTCTACGTCTCTCAACCGTACGAAGCGATACCGGACCAGCTTCATATTTTACAATCATGCTGGGGACGTTCGGCCCAACACCACTCTCAAGGTACTACTACTTCTTTATCTTGGCCACCATGGAGATCTACACCACCTTCTTCACCATCGGCAACACTGCACCGGACCTTACATCTCAATCGCCTTACCGCCCCTGCTCAACATGTACATTGTCCACTGGATGCAAACGACCCTGGCCCGATGGATATGTCGGACTCCAGTGTGTAACATACCACATCATTTTGCGGAATAGGAAAAGAACAGTGACTACACGTCGACTCGTGATTACTCACTAGTACACCGTCTCCCTCCATATTTGGATTGTGGGTTTTACTCTTTGATCACTATCATATTTTTATGTTGCAGCTTGGGCTTTACGCTTGACGCTTGACACTCGACGCCATGGCTCATTCTTCTCGCCCCCACCCATATCGCGCTACATCCCGGGTTGATACACCACAAGGTCCCCGAACTGCTGCATGGCTTGCCGGACACCGAGGCCTTCCTGGTGACGTGAACCCTCCTCCAAACAGACCTGTTCTGATCTTGATTGACTACTCTCCTTTACAGGAATTGACTCACCGCAGCGAACCTGACCGTGAACACTACATGGCTATGGCCAGTTCAAATCTCAAGAATGTTAGTGGCTACGAACTTGAAGCTCTGTTTACCTGGTCACGCCAGATGGAACCAATTGAAGCCGGCATCCTTCCCATTGGAGAACTACGTTTCGCCATCTCAAAAAGATTGAGGACCCAATGGAACATCCAACTTGACCCTTCGAATTTGGAGTTTCGCTATTGCGACCTGGAAGGTGATACATTCCAAGTCCCCAATGATTTGACGATCATGCAGCTTTTGGAAGAATACCGGCCCGAATGGCGATTCCGACAGTACAACTACATCGAATCCACTTTGCTCATCCCAGGTTCCTCACAGCCTTTCGTGCTACGTCTGAGATGCCATAAAGTTAGCCCCGGAGTTATCCTACCCTGATGTGCTCACTGGCAAAACAGAGAATGCTCGACTTGTTCCTTTCGTTTAATCTATGACATTTCATTTACACGGAGGATTCTTCGTATTTCACCTCTCGGTTTATTCCCCCCATTTTAGGTTCCGTGCTTTGTCCTTTCCTTGGACTTTGAACAACTCGATTGCTGATTGGACATTACTATTATTATTATTCTTCTTTGGCTCGGCTTATTTTTGCATTTTCCTGATTCCTCAGCCTTTGGTCGCACCATTTCACGCATTTTCTGACCGTTTCACCCATGGAGCATAAACGTGACGCTACCGTGGCGGGCTTGGCTTGGCCTTCGAATCCCAACCGTGGACTCGCTCCCACAAATCCAGATCAAGTACCAGATGGCCAGGCTTCTGAACTATGTCATTCTATCACCCCTGACCCTACGACCTTGACCACTTCGGCACCTTCGGCAGCTGACACTACAACTACCGACATCGGAACTACGCCCCACGCCGATACATACTCAGGCTCTGTACCTCCTGATGTTCCTTTTCCGACTGAACCAAGTCCTACATACCACTACCTCCATCGTGCTCACTTCTCGTCCCGCGTGGTCCACCAGATCCACTTCAAGATCATTACCCACTCCAACAATACCAGGGAGTTATTCATCGAAGAGATCCCCATGTCGGGGCTCTCCAAATGTCGTGACCCCGAGCACTACTTTTATGGTCTTTCGGGCAACTGGGAGTGGTCCCTGCGCACAGCGGATTATTGGGCATCATCCTTTTCACAACGTCCCCATTGAGACCACTTCACCTACGGAGGCAACCCGCTTAACTCCGAAGATCCAGGAGCTGGCCAAACAACTTTCAACCACTTTGACGGCTGCTATGGCATCTGGGGAAATCAACGACACGTGGAGGATGGTTGAAGGCATGAGCTTCCGTGACGCGATCCAAACACTTCAACTTGAGGCGAATTTCCCTTCTGAGTGACTGAACGCGGCTATGTACATTAGCACCGGGAAGCCTTTTGGATTTGATTGATTCTGTCGACCTTAGCAGCGATGTTCTTCCAAAAGAATCAAACCCCGCTACACGCGGGGTGTGTGTGTGTGTAACATCTGAACAGATGTAAAACTTCTATTGTTCTAATCTTTTCACATATGCAGGGGGCAGTAGCACCATTGCAAGTCTACTGCCAACGAAGACGCTTGCAATTGGTGGTGATATCTGGCCTGATCAGCCAGACGTACCTGCATCAGTTTTGCTTTTTCATGATGGGATGTGGCTAACCCGAGAACCACCAAGCCGTCATTCAAACAATTTATTTTACACCTGACATTACGTTTGATCATTCATGCTTGATTCAATTGCATCAGAACCTTCCTCAGTTTTCGCCGAAACCACGTCGCCGATTGTATTTTTGATTTTCTGGATTATTTCGCCGAAACCACGTCGCCGATGTTTTTGGATTATTTTATCAAAACTACGTCGCCGATTCATTTATTTATTTTCGATGACGATCTTGGCCATGGAAACCATTCAGGAGAACTTCCATTATTCGTAGGGTGCATCGTTATTTTCGTTGTTTTATATCTAATCTGCATGTTTCAGGATTCAGTTCCTGCCGGATCATATAATGATCCATTCTTGTCTAGTGTGTGGGGGGGGGTTGTCTCAAAATGAGGCGTCCTTTTTTCCTCTCGAAAAACCCTTTTTGGAACCAAAACAAGACACCTCGTTTTGAGACATATCAATGTATATACAATATATTTTTTTTTTGACATGTGTGTTTTGTTTCTATCCTGTGTTGGTTTGTCCCATCCAAAATATATGGTTTTTGTGTTTCTTTTGTATGTAGTTTTTTTCAGCATCATTTTATCGGAAAAATGTATCAAATCAAAAAATGTTTCATTGGAGATTACAATATAGATAGATTTTTTTATATATAAAGAAAACAAAGTTTTCCAAGAAAAGGTACCAAAACATGTTATTCATATAAAAAACATATTAGAAAAAACAGGTTATTCATATAAATAACCTAAAGAAAAAAATGTTATTATATCATTCTGACTATTAGGTAAAACAGTTGTTTTACCTAATAGGTAAAAACAAAAATTAACTAATAGTCAGAAAACAAGATATAACCTAATAGATCGAATTTAGCCTAACCAGAGCTTTTGGGCAGAATTCCATTGTGATTTGCAACTGTAGGATCGTTCCCGCAATGTAAATGGGATTGCAAGTGGTGCTGGTGGATGAGTTGCCGATGGAATTCCATTGTGATTTGCAACTGTAGGATCGTTCCCGCAATGCAAATGGCATTGCAAGTGGTGCTGGTGGAGGAGTTGCCGATGGAGTTTTGAAGGAAGTCTCGCACAAAATGCGTTTTTGAGAGATAGCAGACGCACGAAACCCTATGTTTTTCCATACAAAGTCCGTCCCCGAACCTCGATGATCTACCTCTGCGGTGCGACGGTTGCGAGACGGTCTCGTGTGTGGTCGGATCATGCTCGGATCATGGTCGGATCGGTTCCGCATTGTAAATGGGGTTTCACCTGTGTTTCGTGCATGTGCGGTCGACAGAATTCCATTGTGATTTGTAACTGTAGGATCGTTCCCGCAATGTAAATGGGATTGCAAGTGGTGCTGGTGGATGAGTTGCCGATGGAATTCCATTGTGATTTGCAACTCTAGGATCTTTCCCGCAATGTAAATGGGATTGCAAGTGTTGCTGGTGGATGAGTTGCCGATGGAATTCCATTCTGCTTTGCAACTGTAGGATCGTTCCCGCAATGTAAATGGGATTGAGTCCGGTTTGCAGCTCAGTCTTTGCAGATCGCATTGTAATGGCTGCGTCAAGGTTGCTTCCTGCTTTGGCTGCATGCGTAATACTATTGTCTTTTGCAGCTGGACTTCGTAAATCGTATTGGAGTGGCTGCATGAAGGCTGCGACAGTGATTTGTCAGCAGATTTTCTCCATTTTGGCGTTAGTGATTTTCCTTCTAAAAATCATTTTAAAAAATGCTTCAAAATCGTCTTTTTTTCGCTCTGGCGTCGAGATCCGGTTTTGGAGCTACAATTTCCGACGCCGTTGCGCGTAGTTCTGTTGTGTTTTGCAACTCCGTCTCTGCAGATCGCATTGTAATGGCTGCGTCAAGGTTGCTTCGTGCTGTGGCTGCATTCGTAATACTATTGTCTTTTGCAGCTGGATCTCGTAAATCGTATTGGAGTGGCTGCATGAAGGCTGCCACAGTGATTTGTCAGCAGATTTTCTCCATTTTGGCGCTAGTGATTTTCCTTCTAAAAATCCTTTTAAAAAGTGCTTCAAAATCGTCTTTTTTTCGCTCTGGCGTCGAGATCCGGTTTTGGAGTTACAATTTCTGACGCCGTTGCGCGTAGTTCTATTGTGTTTTGCAACTCAGTCTCTGCAGATCGCATTGTAATGGCTGCGTCAAGGTTGCTTCGTGCTGTGGCTGCATTCGTAATACTATTGTCTTTTGCAGCTGGATCTCGTAAATTGTATTGGAGTGGCTGCATGAAGGCTGCGAAATGGATTTGTTAGCAGAGTTAGTGTTTTTCCCGAGAGCGTCTGAGCGCAGGGTTCTTCCAATAGTGGGGGTCTGTAAAACATCTTCTCATCTTCACATCTTCTCATCTTCACATCTTCTCCTCTTCACATCTTCTCATCTTCACATCTTCTCATCTTCACATCTTCTCATCTTCACATCTTCTCATCCTCACATCTTCTCCTTATCTTCTCATCTTCACATCTTCTCATCTCCTCATCTTCTCATCTTCACATCTTCTCATCTTCACATCTTCTCGTCTTCACATCTTCTCATCTTCACATCTTCTCACATCTTCTCATCTTCACATCTTCTCACATCTTCTCACATCTTCTCACATCTTCTCACATCTTCTCACATCTTCTCACATCTTCTCACATCTTCTCACATCTTCTCATCTCACATCTTCTCCTCTTGCCCTCTTGCCCTCTTGCCCTCTCCTTCTTTTCTATTTCTCTTTTGAAGGCGGGAGCAGGGGCAGTGCCAACGAGACGGCACGAAACGCAACCCTTTCGCACGAAATGAGGGTCGATCGGCAAAAACTGGGGTAAAATTGCGATTTGACTTGTGCCGGAGCAACTCTTTCGCACGAAATGAGGGTCGATCGGCAAAAACTGAGGTAAAATTGCGATTTGACTTGTCCCGGAGCAACCCTTTCGCACGAAATGAGGGTCGATCGGCAAAAACTGTGGTAAAATTGCGATGACTTGCCCCGGAGCAACTCTTTCGCACGAAATGAGGGTCGATCGGCAAAAACGGAGGTAAAATTGCGATTTTACCTGTGCCGGAGCAACCCTTTCGCACGAAATGAGGGTCGATCGGCAAAAACTGAGGTAAAATTGCGATTTGACTTGCCCCGGAGCAACCCTTTCGCACGAAATGAGGGTCGATCGGCAAAAACTGAGGTAAAATTGCGATTTTACTTGTCCTGGAGCAACCCTTTCGCACGAAATGAGGGTCGATCGGCAAAAACTGAGGTAAAATTGCGATTTATCGTGTGCTGGAGTAATCCTTTCGCAGGAAAAGGGATTTGTGTGTACGAGCGTTTCTGTGTAAAGATGTTTGTGTGTAAAAGTGTTTGTGTGTACAAGTGCATCTGTGTAGAAGTCTTGTGTGTAAAAGTGTTTGTGTGTAAACGGGTTTGTGTGTACGAGTGGTTCTGTGTAAAGATGTTTGTGTGTAAAAGTGACCGTATGTAAAATTGCATCTGTTTAAACGCGTTTGTGTGTAAAAGCGTCTGTGTGTAAAAGTGTTTCTGCGTAAAAGTGTTTGTGTGTAAAAGCTTCTGTGTGTACAAGCGTCTGCGTGTAAAAGCGTCTGTGTGTAAAAGTGTTTGTGTGTAAAAGTGTTTGTGTGTAAAAGTGTTTGTGTGTAAAAGTGCCTGTGTGTAAAAGCGTCTATGTGTAAAAGCTTCTGTGTGTAAAAGCAGCTCCTGTGTGTAAAAAGGTCTGTGTGTAAAAGTGTCTGTGTGCAAACGTGTCTGTGTGTAAAAGTGTCCGTGTAAAAGCGTCTGTGTGTAAAAACAGCTGTGTGTAAAAGCGTCTGTATGTAAAAGGTTCTGTGGGTAAAAGCTTTGTGTGTAATAGCCTCTGTGTAAAAGCTTCTGTGTGTAAAAGCTTCTGTGTGTAAAAGCTTTTGTGTGTAAAAGCGTCTGTGTGTAAAAGTGTTTGCGATGCAAACTATTGTCTTGCACTTCTCACTATTTTGTCTTGCTACTCCTCTTCTCGACTGCCTAAAGCACATCTTTCATATATTGTTTGTAAAATTGTGTCTCCATACTAACAAGAGAAGACCCTGCTCCTCTACGCTCTCGGGCCATCCGTCGTCTAGTTTTTGTTGCACGTAGGTTTAGAGCGGTGTGAAGTGCGGGGCGTGAAGAATGCAGTGTGAAGTGTGAAGTGTGAAGGAAGCAGTGGGAAGTGAGAAGTGTGAAGTGTGGAATGTGAAGTGTGAAGTGTGGAGTGTGAAGTTTAAGTTTGGAGTGCGAAGAGCGCAGTGTGAAGTGTGAAGTGTGAAGTGTGAGGTTTGGAGTGTGAAGGAAGCAGTGAGAAGTGAGAAGTGAAGTGCGGACTGTGAAGTGTGAAGTGTGGAGTGTGAAGTGTGAAGTGTGGAGTGTGAAGTTTGAAGTTTGGAGTGCGAAGAGTGCAGTGTGAAGTGTGGAGTGTGGAGTGTGAAGACTTTGCTTCGTCTCTCGCTGAAAAAAAACCGCTTGTCGAGGGAAGGACACGGTCGGGACAGGTTTTTCTTCCAACTATAGGTCATTTATTCTTGGGAAACTTCCGCCGCCGGCTTGCCCGGGTCTATGTTAGGTGCCCATTGTTTCCCCATAGCTCATTCCATTTATTTGAACTGGCAAAGGTCTGGAGATGCTATGTTAAGCACATACGAGCGCCGTACTTAAGTCACATCAGGCGGGAAAAGGCACATCATCCCCATGGCACGGCGGCGATACAGAAAAGTCACATCAGGGAAGAAGAATCACCATGGCACAGCAGCAGGCAAGCAGCAGCAAGCAGCAGCAAGCAGCAGGCAGGCAGCAGGCAAGCAGCAGGCAAGAAGAAACAGCAGCAAGCAGCAGGCAAGAATAAGCAGCAGCAAGCAGCAAGCAGCAGGCAAGCAGCAGGTGAGCAGCAGGTGAGCAGCAGGGTTCCCAAAACCTCCAATAGTACATCATAATCATCATGGCAGCAAGTAGCCAGATTGGCAACATCGACCAGGAGTTTTTTCCTTATTCAATCTATTTTGTAAAATTGTTGATTTTGAAGCTTTTTTGGGTCCAGTAAGGCTCCAATAGTACATCATAATCATCATGGCAGCAAGTAGCCAGATTGGCAACATCGACCAGGAGTTTTTTCCCGAATGCGTAGCAAGGGTTCCCGTTTCACTCTGGGGGTCTGGGGGTTGAGGGTGTGTTCGCTCGACGTTGCTTCCGCGTCCGCAACCGTCCGCAACCGTCCGCGCGATCCCCGTATGGCCGTGCCTATGGGAAGTTCTGCAGAGGTGGTCCTTTTTGGTAGTTTCAGACGTCTCGTTGCTTCGTTTCGCGTGGCAGGCGTGCACTTCGTGACATTCAGACGTGTTTTGTAACGTGTCGAAAGTCGTTTTGTGTGGCAGGCGCAATACTTTTGCGAGGTTTTCAGAAGATGTGTTGCATTTTTCGTGGCAGGCGCAGCACTTTGGACATGTCCATCGTCATTTTTCGTGGCAGGCGCAGCACTTTAGACGTGTCGTGTTGCGTGTTATTGCAAATCGCATTGGCAGGGCTGCGTCAAGTGGCGACAAGGTGCAAATTCCGTGGCAGGCGTGGCATTTTGTGCGATGTGGTGAAAATTGACGGAAGCCTCGCACGAAACATCGATTTTGAGGTTGCACATTTTCAGGTTCCAAGGAAAACTCGTAGGAAAACGTCGATTTTGAAGCTACAAAGTGTGAAAATTGGAGGAAGTCTCGCACGAAATGCTCGTTTTGGTGCTCCCACCTGTCTCGTCTCGGGTCTTTGGTTTTCCTGTGGCCTCGCCGTGTCAATGGGGGAAGCTGCAAAACTTGTCCTTTTGTCATGTTGCCAACTGTGAAAATTGGAGGAAGTCTCGTACGAAATGCTGGGTTTTCTACATCCACGTGTCTTGTCTCGAGTCGCTGGTTTTCCTGTGGCGTCGCCGTGTCTATGGGGGAAGCTGGAAAACGTCTCCTATTCGAATGTGTCCAAGCAGGTTGTCATGCCGTTTTGCGTGGCAGGCGTGGCACTTTGTGACATTCCAAGCTGTTTGATAACGTGTTGAAAATGTCAAAATTGGAGGAAGTCTCGCACGAAATGTTCGTTTTTCTGCATCCATGCGTCTCGTCTCGAGTCTCTAATTTTTCCTGTGGCGTCATCGTGTCTATGGGGGAAGCCGCAAAATCTCTCCTTTTCGAAGGTTTCCAAGCAGGTTGTCATGTCGTTTTGCGTGGCAGGCATGGCGCTTTCCTCACTCCACACTCCACACTTTACACTCCTCACTTTACACTCCACACTCCACACTCTACACACCACACTCTACACTTTCCATTCCAGACTCCACACTACACTTTACGCTCCACACTCCACACTTTACACTCCCCACTCCGCACTCCACACTTTACACTCCACACTCCACACTTTACACTCCTCACCCAAACCCTCGCTTTAGCTTTGTAGCATGAGATCTCAGCCTGCATGGCATGCACTGTCGTGCAAAGGTTAGAGTACGTAGAAAGCCAGCTGATCCCAGTGAAAGAAACCAGGGTGGGACACATTTGAACACGGAAAAGCTGGTAGCACTAGTCAATAAATTCCAGATGAGTCCTGGATTTGGAGATATTTGAGATTATTTGAAGCATCTTGAAGCCGTTGCCACCAATGGCCATTGCCCACCCAGGATTCCACCCAAGCGATTTTGGGCATCGATGCCCACGGCCTGGTCAACGAGTGGAACAGTGCCATGGCATTGATGCTTTCACGAAAATGGAAATGCATGGAAATGCAGCTACGCCCAGTGCTCACTTATCAGATCCTACCAAGCCTCCAACCTGCTAGCTGAGCCTAATCGGAGAGTATTGCACATGTGCTCTCCACATGGCCTTGCAAATTTGGTAATTCACCCGATCCCATGCAATGCATCATGAGTCTGCAAAGACGATTTGTGATAGGTGCTGCGGCGGAACTTTTTGGTTTCGGCGGCCTCGAGGCTTGTCACTGGACGGTCTTATATAAGAATGAGCTCACGTTTGTCTCATGACGTCTCTGCATGTGTTTGCTAGAGGGGAAGGGCAGAATCAAAGACTATGAAGACGCGCTCCCCGCTGCCGCTTTGCTCTAAAGCAACGTTCTATTTGCTTGGTCCTTTCGGATCCTCCGATTTCATACAGCAGGCTGCTTGCCATCACATCGGCACACTGCAAGGGCCCAAAGAGGTGCAAAACGAATTCGTCCAGCAGATTCGAGCAGATGTCTTGCAATGGTTTGAAATGCATCAATCATCAGTAATCATCGTGTCAGTGTTATAGCAGTCTTGAACTTGCGGAAGCAGAGATGTATGCGAGGACCTCCAACTTCGGTATGCAGGCGCTGTGTCAAGGGATCCTGGCGTAGTTTCTGTCATGTTGCGCCGCTTTTGGATTCAAAGGCGTCTCTATGGCATTTCTTTCGCTCCTTTTGCCCTTCCTACTCCCTGATCTCAGAGGGTTTTGAACGCAAAGATGAACAGGTGTTTTCATGATTCTTCTTGATGCCCTGGCCGGAATCAAAGTGCGCGTGGGCAATGTCTAACCCAAACAGAAAGACTCCTATTTGCAGGCCTCATTCGATGCTGGATGTCTTCTCAGCTTGGGCGCTTTGATGCGATTAGCAGCAGCGGCTCTGAATTATGAGATCTATTGCATCCTTGACGGCAGCCTGGCAGTAGTTGGGACCACCTTTTTGTATTTGCATTCATTTTGTAGTTGATTCCTTTCAAAACCTCATTTGCATTTTGTAGTTGTATATGTGGAAGTGAGAAGAGGTGGAAAAAAGGAAACACTGCGTGACATGTACATGGACACAAATAGATCATGAAGCCACAGAATGCAATCTAACAAACTGCAGGGGGTCAACACTTGATCCAACTAAATTCAATCACTGGCAACTACAAAATGTTCTCCGAAATTATGTTGGTCGGAACTTTGGATGGCATAGACCCAACTACAAAATGTCATTGGGACAAATCATGTTAGCAATTCCGATTTTCAGCTATTTTTTAACTTCAGATGCATTGGATTTTGTAGTGCTGAATTTGAATTATTTTCCGAGTCAGAAAAGGTTGTGTTCTGTATTTTGTAGCTGCAAAAAAGGTACCATGCACTGAATTTTGTAGTTGCGCACCGTATGCATTGCGTTTTGTACCTACCAAAAGCCTCTGCACAACTCCTCCCCCCTTATCTGAACCCTGATCTGAGTGCCATTTCCTCTTCGGAGGTGACTTTTGCTGTTTCATCTTTTCTGCGTTCGAGGGATATTTTAATGGGATTGATGGCGTTAACGGTTAACGTACTTGCTTTGGGATAGTGTAATGGCTTTGTTGGGATGTTGAAAATGTCGATTCCAGTGAAAGTGAATTGGGCAACCTTTTGAGATCCAAATGGATATCGCTTTTCCAGCTCTTGAAGTTTGGACAGGAACCTTTGATTCCCCCCACACAGACCATCATCTACATGTACCCCAATGATACCTTCGGGGACTCGAGTTTTTGGGCAACGCAGTATGAAAGTACACGGACAGAAAGGTGATTGTTCGAATCCTAACTTCAGCACTTCTTCTCTCAGGGCTTGGAACCACATGAACAGAGCATCAATTAAACCGACAGATTTCATCTTTGTTTAAACCCATCTTGGCAGCAAGTTCTGGCACAGGCTCAAGACCTAAGGCAGCCTTTATGTCAAACGATCTTAGATCCCAAGACATCGAAGCAATCAGCTGGAGCAACAGCATTTTGGAGTGCCGATTTAGTGTTGGTGAATCACGAGGGACCTCAGTGATCTTTGGATCCAAATAACCCAAGACTACAAGGCGAGCTTTAGCTTGGGAAGTCTTTTGAGCTTTCTTGGGGTCACGATCTCTTTCTTCGATGGGTTTCCAAGTGAGGATCCATCGACGCTTCAGCACTTGCTCCGGTGGGATTTGATTGCGGAACATTCTTTGGACTGTGCCTGTTTTCAACCAATTTGCAACTTCGCTCTCCCTGGCGGCAGCAAATTCTTCTCTCTCGGAGGGTGTCAATTCAGACAGTTTGATCTCTGATCTCTGTCTTTTTGCTGCGGAAACCAAAAATGACATCTCTTCAGGCCGGTCGTCTTGCTTCCATTCTTGAATGTCAGCGTCAGTGACCAAAACTTCAGCTTTCCAGGCTAGATCTTCTTGGGTATGCTCTAGAACATTGATCTCTGCATCTATACTATGTAAACCTTCACATATGAGATCATCATCATCATCATCACCATCATCATCACCTACAGGAACCGTAACATCTTTGGGATCTTCTGGAATTTGGTTTTCTTCCGGTGGCTCTCCTTCTTGCTCTGAGGTGGCACGGGATGGAACTTCGGGTTCATTATCAGGTTGATCTCTTCGACTGGAGTTTGGATTATTGGAGTTGGATTCTTCAGTTGATGGCATGTTGGGGGCTGTCAGAGTCATTGGAACTGGCATACCAAGATCTGCATATCGGGTCCCGAGACTTCGCTCGGAAGTTGCTGCGCATTTTCTGAGATGGATGGTTCTGCAGGCCTTCACGGGTCTCACATGTTCTCGGGCACACCGGTAAAGTTTACTGGACATAGTAACCCAAACGGTTTGTTGGTTCTCATGCACAACAACTTTCATGGGACCTTGCCAATATCCTTGCGCTTGTCCATGTCCCTCTTTCCATGCCATGACACATTCTCCTGGCTGATAAGCTCCCCTATGAGGGTGAGAGCGGCGCAGCATGGCTCGACGCAACACGGAGTCATTGTCAGCACTGTGGAACGCCCTTGTGGCTGTCTCACGGAATGCCAACTGCTGACGGAACTTGATTCCCTGGGCATGTTCAGACCCAACAAGCAATGTGCAGGCAGGAGATTGTCACTACTGACTGATTCCGGGGCAAAACTTCCTTTCAGGCTGCATGCATTTTTGGCTTGTATGCACCACCACAAGGCTTTCTGAAGGTCTGCATAATTGTTCACGGCATGTTCACTGTTGAACTTGGTTAGGTTAGCATCTTATCCAGAATGGCCCCATGTCTTTCGGCTTTTCCGTTTTGGAAGTGAGCTTCCGGGGATATGGTGGTGCCCTTGATGTTATGACTTTGCAGGAAAATCATGAACGCTTCTCCATTAAATTCTGAGGCCGCATCTACCAAGATTTCACCGGGTGCTGCTGCCCAAGATAACCACATAGTCATCAGAGCTTGGACGGCATCTTCTGTGATCTTAGATGGTGCAACATGTGCCATGTGAAAATTTGTGGCCCAATCGATTACACGGTACAGATGGTATGCTCCGCCCTTGTTGTTGGTCGAGGTTAGTCCATCAATGAAGATTCGGTCATTGAAATCCATGTCATTTTTCAGAGAACTTGGTCGAGCTGACTTTGGGTTGAGAGTTCTGAATGCAAATGGAACACTGATAGTTCCGTGCAGCTTTCACCATGTCCGGTCGGAAACCTTGCTGGAGCACTGGGGTGTCCGAGATTCTTATGGATCTTGGCTAGCATTTGCTGATCACCTTGGAAAGATTTTTGACTGATTCATGTATTGGGTTATGGCTTGGGATATTCTGGGTGGAGTCTACATGTAAAGGATTATGGATTTGATGGGTATGAGATGGATTGGATGTTTCTTGATGGCTCTCCATGGTCATGATCTTGATTGCTTTCCTGGGTAATCCTCTGGGACATTTCTGGTGGTGCAACAGGTTCAGGAACATTGCTCCCAGGCTGACCTTCACTGGCAGACCCGTCGGTGTCACGGGTTGCGGATGCATCCGGACGCATTTATGCAGGCTGCAGCATCACAGGCAAAAACCGTTATATTGATCCGCCATGCATGTGATGGCCTAACCCTTTGGCGCTGGGACAGTTCAGACCATTTTTCCCACTGATCTTATGTTCACCTCCCCCGCTAGTTCTAATGTTTTTTAAACTTGAAAAAAGCAAAATAAAAAAAAAGGAAAACACATGGAAAATCAAAAAGCAAAACTTCAAAATCGAAAAAAACAGGAAGCAAAATAAATGGGAAAACAAATGGAGAGGCAAAAAGGAAAAACAAGGAAAAAAATGGACTTGTCCATTTGCATGTTTGTTGCTTTTTTTTTTGTTTTTTCGATCTGCTTTTTTTTGCTTTTGTTTTGCTTTTATTTTGCTTTTTTTTTGCTTTTTGCCTGTAAAAAAAGCAAAATAAAAGCAAAAAAAAGCAAACAAAAAGCAAATCAAAAAAGCAAAAAAAAAGCAAATGGTCATTTTTCCATTTTTTCAATTTTTTCCATTTTTCCTCCTTTTTGTCTTTCCTTTTTTTCCCCCTTTTTCCCCTTTTATTTTGCTTTTGTGTTTTTTGGATTTTGCTGATTTGCTTTTTAGTTTTTCCATTTTTTTTGCATTTTTCGCGCTTTTTTCAAGTTTTTAAGAAATAAGAATTAGCGGTGGTTTGGTGAACTTAACACTGATCTTCGGCAAAGATTTTCGTGGTACCTCTCATTGACAAACACTGCCACATCATCTGCAAACATCATGGACTGGACAGGACATTCTTTGGGGTACTGCAGCTTACACAAGACTTTGGCCATGTCTCTTGCAAACTTTCGGGGATAAGATTCTGAAAACACAGATCTGTTGATTATGTGTTTATCCCTTACTGTGGACCCCTCAATTACCTGATGTTCATGCTGTCCCATGCATTTCTTGTTCTTCAAACTTTCGGCTACTCGTGGAGAGGTAGTTAACACTGCCGTCCCTTTCTTGATATGTTTACCATTTTGGGGATCAACCAGATTCCCTGCAGTGCACATGTCAAAGTCCACAGCCAGCGTGGCTTGATGGATCTCGCTGAGGTATGGCAGCTTCAACATGAGGGATGCCTTGGGACTGTTCCCAGTGCATGTGACGATTGCAGGACACTTGATACCGCAGCAAAACAACCCCTAAGGCAATCTGTTCCAGGTGTTTCAAGCTACAGCTCTGCAAGTCATCCCATGCTTGAATGGATCTGCTTCCATTCAGGGTGGACCATCCTGACCACGGTTCGCATGATGGAGAAAACCACAAGTGCTCAGGCCTTTTGGAAACAACCGTTTCAAACAGCATGTTCCTACCTTCAAACGACTGGAGATCACATTGTTCAAGGCCCATGCGTTTAGCTTTGAAACCAAGCTGTTGCACTTGATGAGTCAACTGGCTCTTTGGACCCCAAAATACCTCCAAGAGGTTCAACCGGCAGGATGTCTGGGATTGCTTGGAATTGGTCTGGATGACTTTACCCAATTCTTCAGTGTACTGACCTACCAAACGAACAAACCTACGGCGTTCTTGGCAAGTGTGAGATTCTAAATCCTCAGTATTATACACACTGGAGCATGGGTCTCCGGCAGCTAACATCCCTACCATCTCCAGACGCTGTTCATTCACTGATCGATGGGTGTCGCAGCTCTCACTTGACCCTGATGGATTGCCATCTGCTCGAGGTGGCCCAAGATGTTCTGGACGGCATTCTCCAGATGAAGCATCCTTCCCTCCAGATGATGGAAATCGGGCTGAGCTTCGATCAACTCCTGGGTGGTGAGGTCGATGTCCCAATCGGTCAGACCCTCTGATGCCACAGGCACTTCTGGGCGGGCCTTGTGGCTTTGGCCATCAACTTCTGGTTGTCCCATTCTCCTCGATAGGCATCTTCTGGTGGAGCTGTGGGGCTGACTCCTGCACCGTGATCTCTTCCCCTTCCAGTTCTGCACGTTTGACTTTCAGTTCGATATTGCATCAACAGGCGATGGACACCTTTGGTGCTGTTCTGATAGTGCTTCACGAACCACGAGATCCACTGTTGGTCGTCGTTCCAGACTTTCTGAAACGAATGGCCCAGGTGCTTGGTCCCGGACTCGATCTTCAATTGGTCGAGTTCCTGCGTGGAGTATCGAGACACGTTTGGCAGAGGCTTTGCCACTTTTACCTAGAGCTTCTGCAGGCGCTGGCTCAACGACGACATGAGGCGGATCAACAGTTTTGAATTTTGTCAAGTGCAGCAACAGCGGGGAATGACTCTTGAGGATCTTGAGGTGGCTGGCACATTTTCGGACATTCGGTTGTGGTGGTTTGGGGTTCTTTGCACCCTTGGTTATTATTCCCTTGTGGAGGGTTACCAACATGTTCACTTGGACCTTTGGTTACCACGGCTTGACACAACCCTGGACTAGGCTGACATGACTTCACAACGGGACTGCCGGCACTGTCTTGATGGCTCGCATGTTTTGGCGGCTCGGAATCGGCCAAGTGAGTCTCGGCAGGACGTCCTCCTTCCGATGTTTTGGCCGTGTTGGCCGCCAGGTCATTCAAATCAATCAAAAACAGTCGCTTCGGTGTCAAAGTCAGTGGATACTCTTGATTTTATTTCTTGGGCCACAACACATGTCTTTCCACATCAATGACTGCACGCATAGCTCTGAGTAAAGTGTTTGACAGTAAAAACATGTAAAAACGGAGTTGACCCTGGCACGATTGCAGTTTTCAAAAGCAAATCTTGGAGAGGAACTACCAGTGCCTGTTCGCTCTGCAGGGTGCCATGGTTGCCGAATCTGGATGTCACATGGCAAGGACAGCGTTGCAAGTTTTTGCGACTGCTCGGATGCAAGTTGTTCATCACATCAGCAACCAAATTGATCCCAATTACGGTCTTGGTGGCTCCTAAGTCCAAAACACTCAGACTGCTATGCGTGGTAAACATAGCTGGTGCATCATACGACGGCTCAGACGTAGCATCATAGGTGCACTCATCGATGGTCCCTTCACTGGCTTCAGGAAACTGCAGAAACTCCAAGGGTATGGACGACTCAACACTGACGAAGGACGTCGGGGCAGTGGCATTCGGCTGCGAGGCTCTGACATTTCGTTCAGGGCACTCTGCGTTCCAGTGACCAACCTTGTTGCAGATCCTACACCTGGAAGTTAAGATCCTCTGCTCTAACGACTTGCGGGAAGATGAATGGCCCTTCTGAAACTTGCCCTTCACTCGACCTTTGGTAAAAGCCTTTGGCTTTTCCACCACCTGACACTGACACTGGCCAGAATCCACGAAATCGGACCTTTTCACTCAAGCGGCGACGAGCTTCTGAGTATGTGTTGAATGCTGCAGCGAGCTCTTCATCTGCTTGAATCCAGTCTGAGGCGCCATTCTCGAAGTCGGTGATGAATGCAGCGTCGGAATCTCCCTCCTGCATCAACACTTCCTACCCTCTCATCTTCATTCATGCCGTCACCTTCAGCAACATACACCGCATCCTGCGTCTCATCATCATCGGCTTCTGCTAACAGAGTGGCTTGGTCGTAAGTCTTTTGCTTGGCATGCTTGGCGCCGGTCACATCTTGAAAGAATAACTCACACGTTGCACAGATAACTCACCTGAACCTACAGCATCGGCATCCACCAGGACTTTCTTCTTGTCGTCCGTGGCCAACGTCGACCCCCTCAGCGTGACATAGGCCTGTAGGTCTGACAACTTGAGGTTTTTGCTATTCAGCTGAGTCCACATGATGTCAGCTCTGGCGAGATCTGGGTCTGCCGACTCATCTGCTTTCTGTACTCACTTATACAAAGCCCTTTCTGCATGTTCATACTTTTTCTCAAGGTCAATCTGGCCCCAGTGACCCCCTAAAATCTCGATCAGACGCTTGATGATGCTTGATGGACTTTCTCTCGTTCTCCATGAGCTCGGTCTGGTGCTGTTGCAACTTCATGAATGCAGACCCTGAACAGTTCAGAATGAGACGTGTTGTCAATTCCGTGTACTTTCCAGTGGGCCAGGCATCAAGGAGCAGCATCACCTTTTGGGAGTATACCTGCAGATCATCTTTGGACGGATCAAAAATCGGTACAAGCGCAGCTATTTGATTGGTAACCATTGAGGCTGAATCGGTTCCTGCAGCTATGGCTCCATCGCCATCTGGCATGGCCAAGGCAGGAGCTCCTGGATCGCCTTCCGCACTATGGCAGCGGAGCTCCGCTACCAGTCTGAATGGCCATTCACACTGGTAGTCCTCTCTCTTCCAGGGCCTCCAAGGCGCAAACGCTGCTTTTTCCCCAAGCAGCCAACGGGCCACCGTCAAGTGGCAGCAGATGTTCAAATGCGCAACCAAAGGATGCCACGTCCTTGCAAAATAATCCCTGAGCAAAGTAGCTATGGCCAAGCAATGATCCCACCCGCCGCTTCACCTTTTCAATGGGCCCAGAGCCAAGTATTGCTATCCGCATGAGATATGTGGTCAAAGGACCCTTCCGTGGGATTATACCTTGACAGCTCTGGAGATTCCACTTCTATGGACTGCTGTTACACCTTGCAATGCTGGGAAATCCACACCACACACACATATATTAATTATATATATATGATTATATATGTAAACAATATCATATAATCAGAGAGAGAGAGAGATATTTATATATATATATACTTATTGTAAATGGCAGCAACTCCAGTTGTTGAGAATGATGACAACTCTGTTGTTGATCGAATGCCAAAATGATTAAATCAAATGTCCAAAAGATCAAACTGCAAACGTCCCACCACGCTCAGAGCAACCTCTGTTTTCCAATGCCAGCTGAAAGTGCAAAAGTCCCGGACTGAGAACACTGGGCTGGATGGTTTCGGTCTCAAGCTTCCAAAAAGGGTTGTTTCAGGCACCCTGGCCTATTGTATGTGGTCCCTGCCACACGTGCCCTATGGCTGCAAGGATCTAGGAAACCCACCCAGCCCTCACCTGACTTGCCCTGAGCCAAACGCTCCTGGAGTCGCGCAGCTGAGAGAAGGTTCGATTGGAGAACCTGGGCATGGTACTGGTTCTAAATTGGAAAAATCACATTCCCAAAATTTATTTTATTTTTGAAGTTTTGTTCGCTGGAAATTGTTGTGTTGATCTGGCTTTGGCATGGCTTGTTTGGAAATGTCATCATCGTGAGTGGAAATTTGGGATTGTTGCTTCAACCATTTTATACGATCTCTTGTTTTGGCACGCTCTTTCAACTAACGCTGATACGCTGATGCCATGGAAATGGTTTCTGCTGAAAGTGTGCTGGTGACGACCTTTTGGATCTTTTTGCTTCCCCAAATTAATGGGCTAATGGGGCATTCCACATTCTCTGAGATATTCTTATGGGTACCTACAATAATGCTACCGGCATAGGAGTAGGGTTTTGAGCTGGATGCAAAAGACGCGTCAGAAAACACCATAAACCTTAGATCTTCATGGGGTATGGACTTGATGGTGATGGTGGTATCATGATACCGCTTTGCTTCATGGAGGAGTCGATTGGCTTCTGCCAGCGTTTCAACTTGAGCACTGTTGATTTGGGATTGTAAACTGGAAAGTCTATTTGAAAGGTCAGGACGTGTATTGGTGGAAGCATATTGCAATGAACCAATTAATCCTCTCAAAAGACCGCGTTCTTTTTCGTTGATTGGAAGTTCAGGCTGAGTCTTACGGTTTATTTCGATTGGAATTGGGGGAATTTTACGAATGTAGTTGGATTGATTGAGAGTGATGTTAAAACTGGGATCCTGATTTACTTCAATACCTGTAAAAGTGAAAGAAGTCATCTTCTTGGCTCCAAAAGGGTATTTTCGCTCCAGTAGATTGATCACATGCTGAAATTTTTGGTTTCCTCCGCATATGCCATCATCTACATGGATACCCAGTACCCCCGTGATGGGTCCGGTCGCTGGACCAATACCTGCTGGTCTGGGCTGATCATTGTCAGGCACATATGAATCTTCACGGAGTACAAACACGCAAGGATCAAATGGGCAAGATTCCATTCCCAATCTGGTCAATTCCTGGACGAGACAATACCATATGCCATAAATATGGAGCATCGATTAGGCCATACGCCCCCTTTTGCAGTCTTGCTATCTCAGTAGATTTCATGTTTAAGGCATCTCGGAGCTCACTCACCGGGTCAATTAGGATTAATCTATCTTTTTGGGGTTGGCCCTGTAGAAATGCTGCTTTTATATCAAAAGATTGCAAATGCCACCCATGTGATGCAATTGTTTGAAGAATGACCATGCGTGAGGATCTACCAAGAGTGGGACTATCTCGGGGAATTTCTTCTAAGTGTGGGTCTAAATAACCTAACACTACGATTCTGGCCTTGGCTTTGTTTAGAATTCTGGCTGTCTGCACCTCCGTCGGCAACATCGAGTGGCTTCCATGTCAAAATCCATCTGCATCGTAGGATTTGATCAGCTGGAATCTGACCCCGCATGATGACCGACAAGGTTTCTGTTTTGATCCAGTTGCTCACTTCAACCTGCTTGGCAGCCTCGAACTCTTTCCATTCACTGGGGGTGAGCTCTGACAGTCGTACCTCAGTTCTCTGTTTCTTGGCATTGGTGGCTAAGAGGACCCATGCTTCCATAGGAGTTGGTATCTCATTAGCAAACTCAGGTGGTACAGACATGTCATATTCACACCTCCATGCGAGATGTTGGTCATCGCTGCTGGCCAATGCACATCCTTCTTCGGAGCAGGTGAAGAAGCTGTCTGCTTGATCTGTCGGAGATTGTGGGGTCAATTCATCGGGATTCTGGGTTATTTCTCTACTTGGTGCTTCGGGTTCTTGATCAGGTTGTTGCAAGGATTCACTTGCACTGCTGTCGTGTGGATCTTGTTCAGATGTAGTGGCTTGATGGTCTGCTGATGGCGTTCCTGGTGGCAACATGACGGTTGGTGTTTCAAAGGGTTCATGTTCTGGAATCGATTGCATAGCATCGGGATTCTGATAACTGCGGTTGATCTGTTGTTGAATTTGTGTCATGTCCTCCGGCAGATCGGGCCCATCGGGCTCTCCTTCTTCTGGGAGTGCCGACCGCACATTCTCTGGAGCACTGCGATAGAGTTTTCCTGCCTGGGTCGTCCATATAGTGTGGTTTTCATCTTGGATTACCACTCTGTGGGGACCTATCCAACTTTGTTTTTGGGGACCCGTAGAACGCCAAATCATTACCCACTGATTTTTATGGTACTGCCGACTGCCCCCTGGAAGGACACGACCGGCGAAGCATTGCCCTTCTCAGTGCATCACTGTTGTCAGCTGTGTGGAAAGCTTTCCTAGCCACCTCTCGGAGCTTGAGTTGTGTTCGGAACTCCTCGGTCGTGTATTCGGCATTTTCTTGGATGGCTGCTGTGTGGGCTGGTAGCGACGCATCACTGAGCACCGAACCTGGAAGTCGGCTTTGTTTTCCGAATACCATGATTTCGGGACTGTACCCGTGTCTTATCATCATGCTATTTTTGGCCTGGCAACATTGATTCCACGCAAGTTGAAGTTGTTGATAGCTGGATATGGGTACCTCCATGTCCACTTTAGACAACATGTGTTGTAAGAAACTTCCATGACGTTCTATGGTTCCATTCTGCCAATGAGCTTCGGGTGCAACTGTCGTACATCGAATGGAAAATCGTTGAAGGAATTGTTGGAATTCTTCACTGTTGAGTTCCGTACCTGAATCAACCTTCATTTCTTGGGGGGCTCCAGCCCAGTTCAGCCAATGCTGATTCAGCAAAGCAATCACATCTCTGGTGGTATGTGATGGTGCAGCAAACGCAGTGTGGAAATGGGTTCCCGCATCTATGACATGATACAGTTGAAAACTTTGTCCCAGTTGATTGGTCCATTTAATCCCATCAAGATATATTCGATGATTGAAATCTAACAGGGGTTTCAACCTTCCGGGTCTTTGATGCTTGGGGCCCGTGCTGTTTGCACATATGGAACATTTGAGCTCCAGTGCGGCCTTCACCATTTCTGGTCTCTGTCCATTGGATTGCAATACACGTGCAAGTCTTTCATTGGAGGGGTGCCCTAAGTTCTTGTGAATAGTCAACAACTGGCTTTGTTCCCATTTCGGCAAGGCTTGAAAGTGGCTACCCTGTTCTTGACGGTTAATTTCACTTGGCACACATTCGGTTTTGGGAACAGAGGCCGTACTCGTGGTGTCACGTCGTGGATGTTCATCGCCATCTGGTGGTGCTTGGTGGACAGGCGGCACTGATGCGATATCAAAATCGGCTGGCATCGTTTGATCAGTGATCACAGTCTCGCGGCTGGTACTGACTTCCGGTGGAGTGCTGGGCTGTCCGGGTGTCTCCCTGGCTTCAAAGTCTTTGGCAAACACTGTGATGTTGATACGGCACGGGTGTGCTGGTCGAATCAGCTGTCTGTGGGACAACTCTGACCACTTTTCCCATTCTCTCTCATACTTGATCTCCCCGGATGGCCGGAGAATCATTATTGTTTTACGGTATGGTGCAAGGGTATGGTGAAATTTGTCAGGTGGTGGTAAGGTTCGATCTGTGCCTCTGCATGCTACAGCTGTGATAATTTGACGATCTGGAAAAATGGATTGTAATTGTTGAAGAATGGTGGAACTTTGAATCTCACGTTTACCAACCCTGGGAAGTATCTTTTGGATTTCTTGAAACACTTCTTGACATTCCTTTAAGCTTGGTACTGGACCTTGCTTACCTTCCAGTCTTCTACGTTTCACTCCGGTCTCATCACTTTCCTCCGGAGTCGAAAGCTGGGAACGAGCAAACTGGTTACGGCCGCGGTGCTTGGCTGGCCTCAGAACCATTCGCTTCTGACTGGCAGCAAGGGCTGGTGCCTCTTCACCTTTGGTATGTTGACACAGTGCAATCCCGGGGCGCCAGTGAAAAGGCCATTGGTGGTCATTCTTGCTCAACGTCTTAGCAACCAATCTTACAAACTTTCGTGGATAGATTTCTGAGAATTTGGTTCTAAGAACGGATTGGCCATGAACACATGTTGATCCTTCAAGTTGCTGATGGGTATGGTTCTTGCGGCATGTTAAACCATGGAGAGCTCTGAACAGGGGTTCATGAGTGGTCACAACTTGCATGCCCTTTTTAATATGATTGTGATTTACTGGGTCCCTGAGGTCTCCGGCTTCACACATGTCAAACTGGCTAACCTGGGTATGTTGGTGGATCTCACTGATTCCTGGTTGTATCAGCATTAGTGATCTTTGGGGTTGTTCCCAACTGAAGTGAAGTCCCCGTGATACTTGATATCGATACAGCACAATCCCCAATGCAATCTGGTAGCGGAGGTCATTTCGCTTTTGTTGATATTCCCATTGAGCTTCTATGGACTTACTCGCATTGAGGGCCGACCATGAGGACCATGGACCGCAAACTGGACTGTACCACAGGTGCTTGGGTCGGTGACATGCAATGGTTCGGAACAGCTTCTGGCGACCACTGGTGGTGGACAAATCACCCTGTGCCAAGCCAAATCGGAACGCTTGATGTCCCATATTTTGGATCTGCTGAGTCAATGGTGACTCACTGCTGCAAAAGATTTCACCTACCAAAAAGGGCTTTCCCAGTGGCTTGCTTTCTTTTTGAACCTCCTGGAATTCTTTGGCTATTTTATGGATTAATCTTTGCAGATCCCTGACATCATTGTGAACAGTCTGACAGGACTCCGCGATCAGTTCATCTTCAGGTTGATGATCTAGTCCTTCTGGGCATTCTTCTCGGCCTGGTCCTCCAAGTGCTTGATCACTCGGCCAAGAGCATTCTCCATATGGAGCATGCGCTCCTGGAGGGCTATGACATTCGGATCCTGGACATATGGAGTGGCCCCCGTAATCCCCTGGTTGTACATCTCGAAGGCTTGCTCCTCGTCGATGTCCAGTGGAAGATCCATGGATGCCCCAGATGGAGCCATATGCCTTGCTTTGGCCTTTGCTTGGATGGATCTGTGTCCAGAAGTCTCGCTGATCACGGTGTAACTTCCTGCCAGTGACTCTGGTGGTGGAAACACTGGCACCTGGGTATTCATCTGCTCGTGATGCTCCACCATCAACTCCACAAATCGGATCAGGCGTCGATGTCCAAGTGTCTTGCTGTTTCCGTACTTGGCTGTCATGAAACTGATCCACCCTTGGTCTTCCCAGGCCTTCTCGTAGGTTTCGCCCTGGTGCTTGGACCCGAAGGTCACAACCTCGGACTTCAGATCTGCCAGAGTCAAATGAGACAGATCGGGAAGTGGTACTTCCACTTCGGTCTGCAGGGCTTTCAGTCGGCTGATCAGAGACATGGCTGGTCTCTTTCGGGTGGTTGGCTATGATGTCGGTCACTTGAACCGCAGGCTGATGGTTGAACACCTGATTGACGTGGCTTTCCTCTGATACAAAACCAACGGACCTGTGAACCTTTGCCTCATGACATGCTTCTTGGTTTTCACTGCGGTGAGACACTTCTGACATGTTGAATTTCTGAACTTGCACTTCCTCTGACTGGGCGTCGGCTGACGTTTCTTCAGGGCCACGGCTGTCAGTGCGAGTTGCAAGAAATGTTGACTCGACCAGCTTCGTGTCGAGCTCTGCGGATGTGTGCTGTTTCATGGCTGCTTTGACAAGATCATTTAAATTGACTAGAAAAAGACCTCGTTCGGTGAGTTCCAATGGAATTTCATGATTCAGCACCGGACTGGAAAGGCTGTACTTGGAGCAATCGATGGTGGCCCTAATGGCTCGCATGAACGTGTTGCTGATGAGGAAGGGTGTCCCTCCTTGCATCAGATGGCCTATGGGAACAACAATGGCTTGGCTGCTGGTCAGTGTACCTTGGTTACCAAATTTAAAAGTCACCTGACACGGACATCGTGACAACCGGGCACGAGTCTCCTCATCCAGACTTTGAATTAGGCACTTCACGTGTTCTGACCCAATCACGGTCTTTGACGCACCAAGGTCAAGCACTCCACAGGCATCATGAGTTGCAAAACAAATTGGATTGGTGGGTAAAACTGGTTGATCTGCAGTGTTAGTCATTCTGATGGAACCAGCCTCGTCTGAAACTACTGTTTTGGGCATGACCTTGTCAGTTCTTGAAACGACTGGCAAATCATCTACAGACCTGGATTTCACGGTTTCTCTCTGCTGGAAGTCAGTTGGCATCGTTTGGCGTCCCTCAGTCCTAAGGAGATGGCTGCGCAAACGGTCTTTGGCTGTGAACTTCGTGGACCCAAAACTAATATAGTGGTTATCTCTTGATTCTCCCAGAATACGTCCCCGATAGCTATACTTGACATGATCCTGCATGGGTTCACATGTAAAACAAAACAACAAATTCGGCTTGGGCTCATCTATGGATGTCTCAGGCAAATCAAGGAACTCGAGAGGAAGACTACTGCCACTGTTGGTTGTGATCACAGTGGACGTCGGTGCAGTCGATTGAGCTTCAGTCGAGTTGGCACTTCCCTGACTTTTGAGTGGGCATTCGGCCTTCCAGTGGCCTCGAACTCCACATAGTCGGCATGTGGACGACATGATGCGTTCTTGCAGGGTCTTTTTTGGTCGATTGTCATGAAACTTTCCTTTGCCAAAGGGCTTTCCACCATATCCCTTACCCTTGCCAGCATAGGGTTTTGCAGGAAAGAACCCCCGATTTCGGAATTTTTCTCCCAGGCGATGTCGAGCCTGCTGATATGCTGAAAATGCTGTGGCCAGCTCGCTGTCCTCCTGAACGGTCTCCTGGGCTGCAGCTTCAAAGTCTGCAATCAACAGAGCATCTTGATCTCCTTCTTGAATCAAGGTCTCAAGAAATTCAGCCTCAGCGGCCTCATCCAGTGGGGCGGTGCCTAGATCGGACTCAGCTACGGCTGCATGATCGGTGACGGTGTCAGTCATGAGGGTCGTCCCATCATAAATCTTAGTTCTGGCAGCTTTGCGGCCAGTCATCTCATGGAAAAAGCTTGCACCTAGAACCCTAATGGCTTCATGCACACTCGTCATTGTCAGTTGACCTGAAACCTCACTGTCCATGATGACACGTTTCTTCTCATCGGCTGACAGCAAGGATCCCCGCAACACAACGTATGCTTGAATCTCCTCGATCTTCATCTTTCTGGCTAACGATCGACTCCACATCACATCAGCTCGGGCCAAATAGGAGTCATTGGCCTCGTCAGATTTCTGTATCGTGTGATACAGGGCCTGCTCTGCATCCTCATACTGTCGTTCCAGTGGTATCTTCCCCCACTGACCTCCCAGATGCTCTATCAGCTTTCGAACACATTCTTCATCACCTTTGAGAAGCTCAGTCTGATGTATCTGCAGTTTCTGGAATGCCGTGCCCTTGCATCCCAGGATGAGACGTGTAATCAGTTCCTGTAGCTTCCCCTTAGGCCATGCGGCCAACACCAGTTCGACTTTCTGCTGATAAATCAAAAGGTCATCTGTGGCCGGGTCAAAGGTCGGTACCAGCGACGATAACTGGTTGCTCACGCTCGAGCTCCCTGTTTCAGATGCTGATGACATCGTTGTCCCGGATGCCCCCTTTCGGGGGCTCCGCTACCAATGTAAATGGCAGCAACTCCAGTTGTTGAGAATGATGACAAGTCTGTTGTTGATCGAATGCCAAAATGATTAAATCAAATGTCCAAAAGATCAAACTGCAAACGTCCCACCACGCTCAGAGCAACCTCTGTTTTCCAATGCCAGCTGAAAGTGCAAAAGTCCCGGACTGAGAACACTGGGCTGGATGGTTTCGGTCTCAAGCTTCCAAAAAGGTTGTTTCAGGCACCCTGGCCTATTGTATGTGGTCCCTGCCACACGTGCCCTATGGCTGCAAGGATCTAGGAAACCCACCCAGCCCTCACCTGACCTGCCCTGAGCCAAAAGCTCCTTGAGTCGCGCAGCTGAGAGAAGGTTCGATTGGAGAACCTGGGCATGGTACTGGTTCTAAATTGGAAAAATCACAACTTATATATATATATATTATATAATTATATATATATATAGATGAATGTAGAAAATACATGAGCAAATGCATACGCGGAGGTTTTGGATGTCGGATGTAGTGAACGGTGAATTGCACTTGTGACTGGCCCTGGCATCCGTACGAAGCCGCCCAAGAGCACCATAAGCGTTCATCCTGCCGACGCAATCAGCAATCATGTCGGAGTTACGGTGAGTTGGTATATGTTGGTATTCCCGCATACTCTGCACGGCCTTTGGAGTCCTGGCAAGGCTCACCCTCAAATGTACCGAGCATCACAGAACTGTCGGACCACACCGGGCACTACGGAACTTATCGGTTTTCAATCAGTCTCGCTTCTGTGATATTCAGAATCTCGGCTGAAAAGTCTTGGCTGGAACTGCAGAATCAGCTCTTGCTGCAGCCACAAGCTGGATCCACCTTTTTAAGTTTTGCATCCTTCTGGCCGCAAGCCGCTAGCCGCTAGCCGTATGCAAGAACAAATCTTATTTTTGGCTGTAGCAAATTTACCTGCCCATGCTGACATGCAACTTGCGTCCCTTAGGTGATCTATGCTGCTACCTCGTGCTTTCACATGCGACGAGCCACGGACCATTCGCCTCCCATTTTCAAGGGCTATTGGTGGCCAGCTGTTTTTTGGATGTGCTACAGGCACTGACGACAAGTTTCAGATACCACTACCTTCCCATCCAGCTCGCAGGCTTTTCGATGCGCCGAGCTTACCAAGCAGAATCAACAGAGTATCGAGACTGATATCATCAATCAAAATAGTTCACGGTGGTGGCACTTGACATGATGAACTGTTTGTTTTAGGCACCCAGCATGCGCCCTCATGACTGAGGTGCCTGACATTGCTCGGAACTCTGCAGCTGCTGTGGCCAATCAGCTCATGCAAGGGGGCCCTTCGAGTTGCGGCCGTGCTCTTCACCATACTCTGTGTGGACTTGTTGGCAGTGGCTATCTTGCACAATCACTGGGCGGCTCCAAGGCAGGGAAAGCCATTGGGTAAAGCCGTTGTGGTCCATTCTGGCATCATATACTTGATTTGAATCAGACGACGCGCCTGCAGCAGATGGCCAGAAAGCAGCTGTTTTGCTCAAGTGGCAGCCACATGCCAAAATGTGGCAGCATTTTTCCAGCTTAAGACCCATTTGTTTTGCCATCACAGGATGGTAGATTACAACGAGAAACTCCTCTCATGGAGAATTCTCTTCAGGCTGACAGACAGAGACATGCGCCTGCAATCCCAGTGTTTCGATTGCAGCAGCGAGGTGCAGCATCTTCTCAGGCAGCTTTGGTGAGCGCTGTGGCGGCTGGAGGTGTGGTAGCAGGCGTGCCATGGAGGACGCAGATGGCTCTTCAGAACCCACCTGTTAGAAGCGCCCTGTGGATCGCTGGCGCGCTGCTGCAGCTGGGTGCTTTGAATGCTCAGATGGCACCGGCCGATGTTTTTCGGCATTTTTGGAGTTAGAAAGGCGGCAGCTGGAGGAACGCATACGGGCGGAGAAGAAGGCAACGGCTCCGGTAACTACCGCCCTCAACGGACTACAGCCGTTGCGAAGTGTGAGAGCTGCCCTATTTTTCCGTCAGCGGCTAAGCATGGCATCTATGTCATTGCGGTTGCTTGAAAGGTTTGAAGGAGATGTTTCCCCCTTCCACATGTGATGTGTCTTCCCAGTCGAGGTAGCAGCATTCCAGCGCGAGGTCACGCGCTTTTGCCGTTGTTCTTTAGATGTGTTTCTTTCCTGTTAATGGCAGCACTGCGTTTCTGAATCTAGGTTCGGTCGCAGGTCGCTAGGTTCGGTCGCAGGTCGAAATTTTGCAGGAGGATGGGCCCTATTGGGTGGCAATGGCGTGCCTTGAGTCGTTCAACATGGTCAAGGGATGTTTCCACGTACGGTGTTTAAGGTTGACGTGCTCGTTTGAAAGCACCGACAGGGACAGCGTCAGCCAGGAGCGTGAAAACACATGAAAGGAGAGAAGGCACACAGGCATGTTGAAGGCTATGAGGGCTGGGAGTGCGCAGCATTCTTGACATCCGGTGTGTTTTTATTCCTGGCTGAAGGTTTTTTTTCGGCTGGCACCATTTTCAGTTCGCGAAGCGGGGGCCATGCTCGGCAACTCCCGAATCCTCAGTGGGAACAACCGCTTCACATCGGCGAAGCTAGAGACCAGGCCAAGGCCCCGAACACCCGGTACCCGGGGTCGGGGTTCCTCGTTGCAGGGCCAATTCAAATGGAGTGGAAAAGAGAACCAAAACAATCGGGGTTTGTCTATCACCTTGGTGTGCGAATTGAGTGGCTGATGGCTGACCTACCTATAAAAACTAGTGGAGCCGCAAAAGCTGCAGTGAAGACACATTACCCAGTAGCGGTGTTCAATGCAATCTTCTCTGATCAAAGTAGAGGGTAGTTCTAATGGAGCTGAGATAACCGAAGACGACAGGACCTGGGACACACGCCTGACCAAGACAGCAAGAAAAACCAAATCACAACAAATCCCCTTACTCTGGCTTGCGGGGGTCAATTTTAAGTTGGTACGCTCCCATAAGTAAAAGTTTGGGGGGTAACACCCTGGCACGCAGCTGCTTTTCTCTTGGCGCATCTGTGGGGTAGGCGGCGAAAGAAATGGCACTGATCAGGCGGTTTCAACACAGTCATGTGCACTCAATGCTAGCTGGCTGCGAATTCGATCAGTCAATGATTTCCATTTCCATATCTGCCACAGGCGAAGCCTGCGGAGTGTCTGGTGCCTGGCCATCTTGCATTGTTTTGAGGCGTTTCGTGATACGCGACAGATGCTCGCGAGCACTGGTTAGCCCCGTTTCATAAAAGGCCACTCTTTCACTGGCTGCCTTCTGCATGTTCTGCAATGTCGGGATGTCCGCTGCGGCTAGGTCAACGTCCTGTTTGGTTTCACAGGCGGGCTCAGGGCTACTAGCAACAACAGTGTCAGTGGCTTGCGTCTCTGGCGATTCATTTGGTGTGTCAGCAGGCGACGATTCTTCTGTCGGTGTCTCGTTGTCAACAGCGGGTTGCTCCTTTTGAGGCGGCTGCTGTTCTTCAGCTCTGTTGTGTGCTGTAGAGTGAGAGTCAGAGGATAACGCACCGGTACCCGGGGTATCCGTCTTTGATTTGCAGAGAAAGACAGAGACAGCAAACTGACATCACAAGTGAAACAACATCCCACCAATAGAATAATACTAAAAGGCATTCGCTTTGCAAAATCAAAGTCCACGTCAAACATTGAAAGCTGAAAAAGCACGGAGGAGAAAGGGAGACAGCGCATGCTAGGAAGTGTAGAAGGCGACGGGCGCAGAAAGAACGAGCCAGACAGGAACCTTGTTTAATAAGGCACCCCAACACAAAACACCCTTTCACCACCTTCTCGGACCCAACACGCTGCTGGGACAAGGGGCCGGCGCTGAGGTTTAGGTGACCTCAACCTCAAACTTGCTTCAACGTCCAAGCTAACCTCAGGCTGACCTCTAGGTGAGCTCCAGCTCACCCTTCCAGGTCACACCTATACGACCCTGAAATCTCGCACATGGAGGGAAGAGAAGAGGGAGTTGCGTCGTGTGGAGAAGCGCGCAAAGGTGGAAGGACGAAAAAACACACACGCGGGTCAATAGGGTTTTTCGGCTTACAATGCATTCTGCCTGTAAAAGAAAGACAGAGAAAGACAGAGAAAGAGAGAGGGGGGTGACCGTAGATTTGTTTCTTTGCTGGACTCTAGGGTTGCAAAGGGAGCACATGGAAAGGGCAGATCCTCGGCTGTTAGTCTTGCCCCTTCCCTGTACCGTGGATGCTGCCTTCAGATAGCAGGAAAGTTGCATGGGTCACTTGGGTTTGCACCGACCCGCTTGAACACCGCCGATGCCCCCACCCGCGAAAAGGATCTGCCTTGTCCTGCAGATCACAGCGTTGTGGACTTCCTTCCTGTCAGTCAACTCTCCCGTCTGCATGCCCTTCAGGTCTCCCGGCCTGTTGCTGGTTGGCTTCGACTCTGCATTCTCCTTGTGTGCGTCCGAGGTGGTGAGGCAGATACAGGTTTTGGATTTCCAAGCATGCCGCCCTGTGGATTCCCGGGCTTTCCTGGTGAATTTTCGGTTGGACTTTTTGACCGTCTTGGTTCTTGCTTGTCCTTTGCCGTGTCTGCTGTGTCTGTCCTCCTTGGCGTTGGACTTCCCTGCGCTATCGCTGTGCTTGGAGTGACCTACCTTGGATTTTGCCTGGCTTTTGGACTTCCCAAGCCACTCTTCTCTGGCGTGCCCCGTTTTGGACTTCTGTGCGCCCTTCTGTGCTGCTGCTCCCTGCGTGTAAGTAGCCCCCAAATTAATTATAGTAAAGTTTGGGTTGGTCTCGCAGTCGTTCCAAGCTTCAGTCATGGCATGCCTCTCAACCCTGGAAATGCAGATGAACAACAGAGGGCAAGACGACGTGCAGGTATCGTCTTGCAGGCTGACAGAGTAGTCCTCCAATCAACAAGGAGTCGTCGTGATGACCTTCTCACAGCGTCTGACCTCTGGCTTGCAGAAAACATGCAGGTCACACTGCATGAGTTGCTTTCTGGCAGGTATGATGCTGAGGCCATCTCAGATGCCCTGGTGTGTTATGGGCCATATGGGAAAGAACTGTACACAGCTGGAAAGGCGTATGGCAGATTCTCTGAAACCATCAATGGGATTACAGCGAGAAAGCCGGGTTTGCGCAGACAATTAGCTTCAGCGTGGGATCTGGCTTTCAATTGGGTCGTTGATGAGCCGCACGAGCACCACACAGCATTGCCCTTGACAATCATGCTGGCTTTGTCTGCACTTGCCCTCCTTTGGGGATGGGCTCGTGAGGCCAGCCTTATAATGTTGGGCTGGGCAGGTGTTCTTCGTGCGGGAGAGCTGTTTGCGGCTTTCAGGGCTGATTTGGTGCTGCCCAGAGATGCAGCCCCGGGCACCTATCATGCCCTTGTCAAGATTCGTCAACCAAAAACTCGTGGCCGGGCTGCAAAACATCAAGCGGTTCGAATTGATCCATCTGACGTTGTGGCTCTGCTCTCAGCAGTCTTTGGGAACCTGAGCAGCGCTGAGCCCCTTTGGCCCCTGTCACCAGCAACCCTACGAAAGAGGTTCAGTCTTCTTCAAGCGTCACTTGGCCTGGGTCTACAGACAAGCCTGGTGGGATGCCCTTCTCCTTGGCTTCTCTTCGACCAGGTGGAGCCACATTTTGGCATTGACCAGACGCTGGACAGTGAGTTTGTTCGCAGGAAAGGACGCTGGATCAATTCGCGGGTGCTCGAAATCTACCTCCAAGAAGCTGCAGTTGCAACTTTTGCCGAAAGAATGACCGAGGATTCCAGACGCAGAGTTGAAAGCCTTGTAGGTAGTTTCCCTCAGATTTTGCAGAAATCTATCTTTTTCAAGAACTGCTTCATTCCTGAAGCAACATGGCCAAAGTTGTGGTGAAGCGGGGATGTTGGGAATATGGCCTTTTTCCAGTGGCGCAACTTGTGTCTGCACCACCAGTACAGATGAGAGCCGTCAGGCAGACATGGAAAATGTGCAGCTTGAGCACTTGACCTCACTAAGTGCGAATGTGTAACGTTTCCTCTCAAGCTCTCCCTCCCTACTAGTGCCTAACCAATGGCTCACCACTTTGGCCTTTTTCCAGTGGCGCAACTTGTGTCTGCACCACCAGTACAGATGAGAGCCGTCAGGCAGACATGGAAAATGTGCAGCTTGAGCACTTAATTAGTTGTATCTCATTGTGGTAACTGGGTCCATGCTGGGCTTTTGGACGCATGGGGTATTTGCATGTTGGCTACCTTAGATCTTCGAGTTCCTTGTGAGGTCTTTGCCTTCTTGGACTTCTCTAGAGTATTTGGGCCTGGCATTGTATACGGCAGCCTCTAGGCAGCATTTTGCGCCATTAAAGGATTCGAGTGCCATGGCTGAGGCGCGCTCCTCCATCACGGTTTGTCGGCTCATGTCACCTCGACATATTCTTGCTTGCTTGCTTGCTTGCTTGCTTGCGTGCATGCGTGCGTGCTTGCTTGCTTGCTTGCTTGCTTGCAGCATTCCTGGCGTCTTTCGACTTTTTTATTGTCGCGCAGGCGTTGCTTTCAGAAAGCCTTTGTTGTGGTGCGCGAAGCCGCGACGCCTATGATCATAGGCTAAATCTGTCTCAATGTTGAATCAATTTGTTTGAGTCTATATAGTTATCCCCATCTGGTGATGCAGTTGTTTTTTTCCTGGGCGTCCACTACCAAAATTAATTATTTTGAAATCTTCTATTTGTCCGTTTGCACATGCTACATCCATGATGCGCCCTTCGAACCCAGGAAAGAAATTTTTGGTTCAACATTATTTTCCTTTGGTGTACAAATGCCCGGCAACAGGAAAACAATTTTTGTCATGTTTTTCATGGGGGGTGAGTGCACCCGAACATATATGTACGTCAAATCCCAGGAAAAAAATGATCCATGATTGTTTGAGGGGGTATGGTTCTTTACATGAATTCACAAGGTTGGGAACAAGGATTTTTTGTGCCGTGGCAATGCTGGATATACATAGGTCAGACATCAGAAAAGGAATCTTTCCCAGTACTTTATGGACACAGGTAGCTGGATTTGGGTTTGTCTGTAATGAGGTAACCCCACCCACGTCGATCCTAATTGGGACAATAATATCGGCGGCCGCACTGCTCATTTTGTTGTCCTGGCCCTCCAGTTCAGAAAGAAAGGACTGGATAACCCCACAAGTCAACTTCTACCAATAATGGGCACCAAATGTTGTAGCGGGGACGGGGAAGGAAGGAAAGACAAAGGAGGTGGTGGAGGATCGAGAAGTAAAAAAAAGTTGTGTGTGACAAAGTTGTATGTGAAAGATGGTGTGTGACAAAGAAAGATGGTGTGCGTGTGTGTGTGACAAAGTTGTGTGTGAAAGATGGTGTGTGTGTGTATGTGAAAGTTGTGTGTGAAAGAGAGCGTGTGGCAAAGTTGTGTGTGAAAGATGGTGTGTGACAAAGATGGTGTGTGAAAGATGGTGTGGCGAAAGATGGTGTGTGACAAAGTTGTGTGTGAAAGATGGTGTGGCGAAAGGCAGTGTGTGACAAAGTTGTGTGTGAAAGATGGTGTGTCAAAGATGACGTGTGACAAAGTGGTGTGTGAAAGATGGTCTGTGACGGTGTGTGCAAGATGGTGTGTGACAAAGTGGTGTGAAAGATGGTGTGTCAAAGATTGTGTGTGAAACATGTTGTGTCAAAGAAGGTGTGTCAAAGATGGTGTGTGACAAAGTTGTATGTGAAAGATGGTGTGTGAAAGATGGGTGTGTGACAAAGTGGTGTGTGAAAGATGGTGTGTGACAAAGTGAAAGATGGTGTGTGAAAGATGGTACGTGTGACGTGTGGTGAAAGATGTTGTGTGAAAGATGGTGTGTCAAAGAGGGTGTGTGTGAAAGATGGTGTGTGACAAAGTGGTGTGTGAAGGTAGATATCACCAAGTGCCACGCCGGAACGTCAATGTCACCAAGCGCCACGCCTGCCACGCAAATGGAACGTCAATGTCACCAAGTGCCACGCCGGCCACGCAAAGTGGCGCGGCCCCCCGGGCGACTAAAGCGCGCCCAAGCACTCCGCCAGAGCCAGCCCAGTGCCATAAGTGCCTTGCTTGCCACGCAAACTGAAGGTGGATGTCACCAAGTGCCACGCCTGCCATGCGAAACGAACGTCAATGTCACCAAGTGCCGCGCCTGCCGTGCAAAGTGGCGCGGCGCCCCAGGCGACTAAAGCACGCCGAGGCGCGCCACCAGATCGAGCCCAGCAGTGCCCTAAGTGCCACGCTTGCCACGCAAAACGAAAGTAGATAACACCAGGTGCCACGCCTGCCACGCAAAGTGAAGGTGGATGTCACCAAGTGCCACACGTGCCACGCGAAGCGAAGGTAGATGTCGCCAAGCGCCACGCCTGCCATGCAAAGTGGCGCGGCGCCCCGGGCGACTAAAGCGCGCCCAAGCGCGCCACCAGAGCCAGCCCAGTGCCATACGCGCCACTCCTGCCATGCAAAGTGACAAAGTGACCAAGCGAAAAGGCAATGCAAAGTGGCGCGCCGCGCCCAAGCACGCCACCAGAGCAAGCCCAGTGCCATAAGTGCCACGCTTGCCACGCAAAGTGAAGGTGGATGTCACCAAGTGCCACGCATGCCACGCGAAACGAACGTTAATGTCACCAAGTGCCACGCCTGCCACGCAATGTCACCAAGTGCAACACGTGCCACGCAAAGAGGCGCGCCGCCCCGCAGTGCCATAAGCCCCGCAAAGTGCTGCGGCGTCGGCGACTAATCGCGTCCCAAGCGCGCCACCAGATCGAGCCCAGTGCCCTAAGTGCCACGCCTGCCACATGGAACGAAGGTAGACGTTGTGTGGATGTCACCAAGTGATCCAAGTGCCACGCCTGCCACATGAAACGATGGTGGATGTCTCCAAGTGCCACACCTGCCACGTGAAACGAAGGTGGATGTCACCATGCAAGTGCCACACCTGCCACGCAAAGTGCCGCGGCGTCACTGGCGACTAATCGCGCCCCAAGCGCGCCACCAGATCGAGCCCAGTACCATAAGTGCCACGCCTGCAGGCCGCCTGCCGCGCAAAACGAAGGTGAATGTCGGCAAGTGCCCCGCCTGCCACGTGAAGCGAAGGTGGATGTCACCAAGTGCCATGCCTGCCACGCAAAGTGCTGCGGCGTCACCGGCGGCTAATCGCGCCCCAAGCGCGCCGCCAGATCGAGCCCAGTGCCCTAAGTGCCACGCCTGCCACGCAAAACGAAGGTAGATGTCGCCAAGTGCCACACCTGCCACATGAAAAAAAAGGTATATGTCACCAAGTGCCACGCCTAACACGCAACCTGCCAGGCGCCACGCGAAGCGAAGGTGGATGTCGCCAAGTGCCACGGCTGCCACGCAAAGTGCTGCGAAAGATAGTGTGTGACAAAGATGTGGGTGAAAGATGGTGTGGTGAAAGATCGTGTCTGACAAAGTGGTGTGTGGAAGATTGTGTGTGACAAAGATGTGGGTGTAAGATGGTGTGGTGAAAGATGATGTGTGAAAGATGGTGGGTGATGGTGTGTGTGTGTGTGCGCGCGCGTGTGTGTGTGTGTGACGTGTGGTGATGGTGAAAGATGGCGTGTGAAAGATGGTGGGTGACAAAGTGGTGTGTGACAAAGTGGTGTGTGAAAGATGGTGTGTGACAAAGTTGTGTGTGAAAGATGGGTGTGGTGAAAGATGGTGTGTGACGTGTGTGTGTGTGTGAAAGATGGTGTGCGACAAAGATGTGGGTGCAAGATGGTGTGGTGAAAGATGGTGGGTGACAAAGTGGTGTGTGGAGGATTGTGTGTGACAAAGATGTGGGTGTAAGATGGTGTGGTGAAAGATGCTGTGTGAAAGATGGTGTGCGACAAAGATGTGGGTGCAAGATGGTGTGGTGAAAGATGGTGTGTGACAAAGTGGTGTGTGGAGGATTGTGTGTGACAAAGATGTGGGTGTAAGATGGTGTGGTGAAAGATGGTGTGCGAAAGATGGTGTGGTGAAAGAGGGTGTATGACAAAGAGGGTGGGTGACAAAGCGGAGGCGGCGGAGGAGGAGGAGGAGGAGCGGGGTGGTACAGAATTAAAGCAAAAATTAAAGGACCGGATGACCCCACAAGCCAACTTCTTCCTAACATGAGCTTCAATGGTTTTAGCGGGGACAGGGAAGGAAGGAAAGACAAAGGAGGTGGTGAAAGATCGAGAAGGTAAAATGGTAGGTATGTATGTATGTAATATATGTATGTATGTATGTATGTATGTATGTATGTATGTATGTATGTATGTATGTATGTATGTATGTATGTATGTATAGTGTCCCCCAAGAAGATAGAAAAGTTTTTTTCAGGATGTTACGTCCTGAAAACCGACGGGAAAATTTTGACCCGACATCCTGAAAACCGACGGGAAAATTTTGACCGAAATTTTGAGGAGAAATTTCCTGATGAAAACTTTGCAAACATGGGACCCCGACAGTTGAAAAGTAACACATGCAGCTACATGCAGTTCTGACCCAGTATGGGTGGTAAAGCACGCAAATAGGTGGGGGATACTAAAGATAGAAAAGTTGCAAATATAGTTTGAACCCGGGGGGTGCAGCAAACAAGGCAAACAGGTGGGAGGATACTGAAGATAGAAAAGCAACAAATGCAAATTGTTGACCCGTCTAAACCATGCGAATGTCGTGAAGTGAAGGAACAAGACATGAACACCACAAATGAACCCCTTGACCTGGGGTGCATGGAAGAAATGCCATTTGTTTTGTTGGATCTTGGTCCTGGGTTCCTGCTTTGCAGTTCTGTTGGGTGCTGTTCCTTCAAACACATCCTTTTTTCAAAGGTTTTAAGGGGTGGATGCTGGATCTCATTTTCCTTTTTTGTTTCTGTTTGGATGCATTGCTTCTATTTAAGGCAGCTATTTCATTGCAAAATCTATTCAAATTAAAGTCTGAAGCCATGTAAATGGGCAGCGGGGCACCGAAATTAAAAAGTAACACATGCAGCTACATGCAGGTTCTGACCCAGTATGGGTGGTAAAGCAATAGGTGGGGGATACTAAAGATAGAAAAGTTGCAAATATAGTTTGAACCCGGGGGATGCAGCAAACAAGGCAAACAGGTGGGAGGATACTGAAGATAGAAAAGCAACAAATGCAAATTGTTGACCCGTCTAAACCATGCGAATATCGTGAAGGTACAAGACATGAACACCACAAATGAACCCCTTAACCTGGGGTGCATGGAAGAAATGCCATTTGTTTTGTTGGATCTTGGTCCTGGGTTCCTGCTTTGCAGTTCTGTTGGGTGCTGTTCCTTCAAACACATTCTTCTTTCAAAGCTTTTAAGGGGTTGCAAAATCTATTCAAAGTAAAGTCTGAAGCCATGTAAATGGGTGGTGGGACCTCGAAAATTGAAAAGTGATACATGCAGTTACATGCAGTTCTGACCCAGTATGTGTGGTAAAGCACGCAAATAGGTGGGGGATACTAAAGATAGAAAAGTTGCAAGCATAGTTTGAACCCGGGGGGTGCAGCAAACAAGGCAAACAGGTGGGAGGATACTGAAGATAGAAAAGCAACAAATGCAAATTGTTGACCCGTCTAAACCATGCAAATATCGTGAAGGTACAAGACATGAACACCACAAATGAACCCCTTGACCTGGGTGCATGGAAGAAATGCCGTTTGTTTTGTTGGATCTTGGTCCTGGGTTCCTGCTTTGCAGTTCTGTTGGGTGCTGTTCCTTCAAACACATTTTTTCAAAGGCTTTAAGGGGTGGATGCTGGATTTCTTTTTTTGGTTGCATTGCTTCTATTTAAGGCAACTATATCATTGCAAAATCTGTTCAAAGTAAAGTCTGAAGCCATGCAAATGGGTGGTGGGACCTCGAAAATTGAAAAGTAATACATGCAGTTACATGCAGTTCTGACCCAGTATGGGTGGTAAAGCACGCAAATAGGTGGGGGATACTAAAGATAGAAAAGTTGCAAATATAGTTTGAACCCGGGGGATGCAGCAAACAAGGCAAACAGGTGGGGGGTACTGAAGATAGAAAAGCAACAAATACATGTTTTTTTGATCCCGTATGTGTGTCTAAACCATGCAAATAGCTTGAAGGTACGAAACATGAACCGCACACATGAAAACTTTGACTCGGGGTGCATTGAACAATTCCAATTTGTTTCGTTGGATCTTGGTCCTGGGTTCCTACTTTGCAGTTCTTTTGCATGCTGTTCCTTCAAAAGCCTCTTTTTTCAAAGGCTTTTAAGCGCGGGATCGGGGATGGATGCTGGATCTCCTTTTCCTCTTTTTGGTTGCTTGTTTCATGTCTTTGCAAGCCTGTGCTTTCTTTGCAAAATCTGCGCAAACTGAAGTCTGAAGCCATGTAAATAGGTGGCGGGGCCCCGAAGAGTTAATACATGCAGTTCCACGCAGGTTCTGACCCAGTATGGGTGGTAAAGCACGCAAATAGGTGGGGGATACTAAAGATAGACAAGTTGCAAATATAGTTTGAACCCGGGGGATGCAGCAAACACGGCAAACAGGTGGGAGGATACTGAAGATAGAAAAGCAACAAATGCAAATTGTTGACCCGTCTAAACCATGCGAATATCGTGAAGGTACAAGACATGAACACCACAAATGAACCCCTTGACCTGGGGTGCATGGAAGAAATGCCATTTGTTTTGTTGGATCTTGGTCCTGGGTTCCTGCTTTGCAGTTCTGTTGGGTGCTATTCCTATCAAAAACATCTTTCAAAGGCTTTAAGGGGTGGATGCTGGATCTCATTTTCCTTTTTCGTTTCTGTTTGGTTGCATTGCTTCTATTTAAGGCAGCTATTTCATTTCATTTTTTTCAAAGTCTGAAGACATGTAAATGGGCAGCGGGGCACCGAAATAAAAAAGTAACACATGCAGCTACATGCCGGTTCTGACCCAGTATGGGTGGTAAAGCAATAGGTGGGGGATACTAAAGATAGAAAAGTTGCAAATATAGTTTGAACCCGGGGGGTGCAGCAAACAAGGCAAACAGGTGGGGGGTACTGAAGATAGAAAAGCAACAAATGCAAATTGTTGACCCGTCTAAACCATGCGAATATCGTGAAGGTACAAGACATGAACACCACAAATGAAACCCTCAACCTGGGTTGCATTGAAGAAATGCCATTTGTTTTGTTGGATCTTGGTCCTGGGTTCCTGCTTTGCAGTTCTGTTGGGTGCTGTTCCTTCAAACACATTCTTCTTTCAAAGGTTTTAAGGGGTTGCAAAATCTATTCAAAGTAAAGTCTGAAGCCATGTAAATGGGTGGTGGGACCACGAAAATTGAAAAGTAATACATGCAGTTACATGCAGTTCTGACCCAGCATGTGTGGTAAAGCACGCAAATAGGTGGGGGATACTAAAGATAGAAAAGTTGCAAGCATAGTTTGAACCCGGGGGATGCAGCAAACAAGGCAAACAGGTGGGGGGGTACTGCTGGGGAGGAAAGATGAGGTGCAAGGCTCCGGGCGGAGAACTATGGTTTTGAATTTCGAAAAGTCGAAAAATGAAAAGTCGAAAAGTGCAAAGGTATCGTTTTGAATTTCGAAAAGTCGAAAGATGAAAAGTCGAAAAGTGCAAAGAATTTCGAAAAGTCGATCGTTTTTTTGAATTTCGAAAAGTCGAAAAGTTGAAAAGTGCAAAGGTACCGTTTTGAATTTCGAAAAGTCGAAAAGTTGAAAAGTGCAAAGGTATCGTTTTGAAAAGTCGAAAAGTCGAAAAGTTGAAAAGTGCAAAGGTATCGTTTTGAATTTCGAAAAGTTGAAAAGTCGAAAAGTTGAAAAGTGCAAAGGTATCGTTTTGAATTTCGAAAAGTCGAAAAGTCGAAAAGTTGAAAAGTGCAAAGGTATCGTTTTGAATTTCGAAAAGTCGAAAAGTTGAAAAGTGCAAAGGTATCGTTTTGAATTTCGAAAAGTCGAAAAATGAAAAGTCGAAAAGTGCAAACCTAGGCAACCATTCGGCTTCGAAAACCGAGGCCATATCGCCCAGGACCTTGTTTTTGCATTTCGGAGTCCAAATCACTTTTTCGAAGCCATATGGTGTTTTCACGCTTGCAGATGTGAATTTTCACGTTTCTCACGCTCCAGGATGTGAATTTTCACGTTTTCACGTTTTTCACGGTCCAGGGTGTGAATTTTCACGTTTTTCGTGATTTTCACGCTCCAGGGTGTGAAATTTCACGTTTTCACGTTTTTCACCGTCCAGGGTGTGAATTTTCACGTTTTTCGTGATTTTCACGCTCCTCGGTGCGAATTTCCACGGTTCTCACGGCTTTCGCCGCGCTCAAAATTTTTCAGGTGTCAACCGCAGAAACAGAAACCCTACTTCGGCGACCCCAGAAGCCACGGTACCCGGAAAAACACAGGGTCCGCGCCCAAAAGTGTTTTCACCCGGAATTCACGCGCTCACGAATTCTGTTACCCTCCGCTACTCCCACACTCAAACTGCTTTTGCTCACTTCGCGGTTGACATAGGAGTGCCCTTGGACATCGTCCATAACTCGGAAGTTTTCAAACTAAAATCCTTCTGGTGAATATATCTATGTCTTTGGGATCTTGTAATGATATTCTTCCACAACTAAATTTGAAATATAAACTATGGTTATAATGCTGTATGAACACCTAGATGTTGGCGTGGGATAATGACGCAAACAAAGCATGAAAGGAAAACAAATTGGGAAATGTCCTAAAACATCCTAAAACTCTATTGGCTCATCAAACCATATGCAAATTCTCTTGGATGCCCAGGCTGGCTCAGTTAACAGCATGGCAGTGCAGCTGCTGGAGTTATCTCTGTTTTCAGGAAAGATGCAGTATTTCCTTTATGGCATGGGCCATTTTGTTTAAATAACAACACAGCAACTAATCTCGAGGTCAACGGTAGACACAACCAAAAAAAAACATATGTTTTCCAGGGAATACTCCCATATCGGGTAGTCGCCCCGTCCAAGGGTAGGTACCAGAATTAGCTGCAGAAGTCTAACATGGAAAGTCGCCCCGCATTGCGTTTAGTTGGGGGTAAGCATTCAAAAAGGATGCTTTTGTGTGATTAACGACTCGGATAGCATCAGTTCCATTGCATTTCCCATAGCTGCCATAGCTTCTGTGATAACATGAACTTTCTTGGATTGCTCAAAATTGTTGCGTTCAGCTTGGGGGTAACACTTCTGAAGCTTCCAGATCTTTTCTTACATAAGCATTCTGAGGCTACTGTTTCCATTGTATTTCTTATAGCTGCCATACTTTCTTATAGGTAAACAAACCTCTTTGTCAAATCAAAGAAATACATATATACATATTGCGTTCACAATGGGTTTTGCTATTCTACGGCTATTGTATCCATATATGCATAAATCCTGCGTTCACATGGTGTTTTGATTTGAAAACACAACTTTTCAACATTTTTTACATGCGGAGATTCGATGGGGTGATTTTTTCACGCAATGGAATTACTATGATTTCTCAAAATTAGGAATTCATTCTGTCTACGTTTGTGTTGCGTTTACATTGGCCGAAACTTTTGGGGTGACTTTTAGGGATGGATGGGGTGCGGAGTTCCATGCGGCCGAGCATCCCCAGTACAATGTTGGGGTGACTACCGGGGATCCCTGTATGTCTTTTTCCGGGCAACCTCGGACATTTTCGCGTGCGTTTTCTGTGGCTTCTGGTATGCATTTTTGAAAATTCGCGTTGTTCGTGCTTTTTCGGGGCCGTTGGCGCGCTTTTCGTGGCCATTAGCGCGTTTTTCGTGTTTATTTCGCGTTTTTCGTGTTTTTCGTGTTTTTCGCGTTTTTCGTGATTTTCGCCTTGGTGGTTTTCGCAGCTTTGATTTCGTGATTTTTTCGATTTTTCATTGATTTTCGTGATTTCTCGGGCAGCTTTGGTCATTTTTCATTTTCACGTTTTTCACGCGTTTTCACGGTCATTCGGCGTTTTTGCACGGCCAATCGCACGCTTTTTCACGCTATCATTTTTTTGGTCGCTTGGCGATCATTACAAATGATACAAATTCTGCAGAAAACAGAACATGTGCGAAATAAACAGGCCCATTGTGGCAAGTAGTTTGTCTCAATCAAGCCCACGAGTTCAGGTTCGACACCCCATATGAAAATAGTTAGAGGTATGAAAGCGCCATGCGCATCGCATGGGTCAGGTGAAAAGTGGATCTAGCGGAGCTTCAATTCTTTCAGTACATCTTCCTCGGCAGGGTTCGCATGGTTTCACAAGAAGAAGTAAAATATGGGGTATTCTACAGAATTGGTAGGAAAACAAAACCGTGAAAAGTAATGACAAGTTTCCCATCCTTCAGGTATGACCATATACTTTGAACGGGCCAAGTAAACTGCCACAGACCACAAATCAGCCTCATGAAAGGGACGGGATCACATTCATTTTGTTCTCACATTGGAATTGCAAGAAGCTACACCCACAATCGTTTTTAAAACCTGCACATGGAAAGGCACGATGATTTCCCCAGTGCTCGAAACCAAGCAGCTTCATCCCAAAGATCGCCTAACGGCAAGCAGAACTTTCTGAACAATTCCAGGTCCGTGACATCCGTCGGAAACTCTGGGAGGCAGTTATAGGATCTGTGTTTCCGCGGTTTCGGGCCTCGATCTGGAGAAGCTGTGGGCAAAATGCGTGCAGGGACTTGTTGAATCAGAGCGCTGGCTCATATTGGACCACTGACGCTAGCTATTACAGGGTATGTTGGCCCGGCGAAGAACAACGTTGATTTTTTTCATTTTCGCACGATTTCCAAGGCAGGTGTCAATTTTCACGTGTTTCATGATTTTCACGCTTCCGGGTGTGAATTTCGTGTTTTCGCATTCACGGCGTGGCTTTTCATGATTTTCACGCTACAAGATGTGATTTTACACGCACGCCTTTCACGCTTTTCACGGTCCAAGACGTGAATTTTCACGCTTTTTGTGATTTTCGTGCTTCCCAGTGCGAATGGTCACGCGGTCACGATCGCTGGTGTGGATTTTGGTGATTTTCACGCTTGCAGATGTGAATTTTCAAGTTTTTCGCGTTTTCACACTCCGGGGTGTGAAATTTCACGTTTTTCATGATTTTCACGCTCCCTGGTGTGGAGTTTCGTGTTTTCACGTTTTCACGGGGCCAAATCCATTTTCGAGGCCAAATCCCCTTTTTAAGGCCAAATGACTCAAACGGCCTCCGGCCTTGTTTTTCGAGTCCAAATGGCTCCCCAGGAAGGTATCGTTTTGAATTTCGAAAAGTTGAAAAGTCGAAAAGTTGAAAAGTGCAAAGGTATCGTTTTGAATTTCGAAAAGTCGAAAAGTTGAAAAGTGCAAAGGTATCGTTTTGAATTTCGAAAAGTCGAAAAGTTGAAAAGTGCAAAGGTATCGTTTTGAATTTCGAAAAGTCGAAAAGTTGAAACGTGCAAAGGTATCGTTTTGAATTTCGAAAAGTTGAAAAGTCGAAAAGTAAGAAGATGTATATTTTAATTTCGAAAAGTCGAAAAGTAGGAAGAGGTATATGTTATTATCGAAAAATCGAAAAGTCGAAAAGTATACTTTTTGACTTTTTACTTTTTGACTTTTTGACTTTTTGTACTGCTAAATCCTGCATGTGCATCTCTGGGATTCTCCATGATGGTGTGGAACGCAGCCGGATTCAGAAATGCAGATTCAAAAAGACCTTGACAATTCCAAAGTTCCTTCACACACAATGGTCTCCCGAGAATGTTGGAATACACTTTGTGAGATGGTCGCACACAAGTTGAAACATGTTCTGCAAACTCAGGATTTCGATCCTTTCCAGTTGCAAGATCCATGAACACATTTGGTGTTGCCCCTGGATCTGAGCTTTTCAATTTCACTTGTTCAATAACCTTTCTGATTTTTTCCCGTTGGGTCTCGCTGCTCAACTGCGCCTTGGGAATGTGTGTATCAAAAACTTTGTCGAACTGTAGCAATTCATTTCCTGACATTGAATCAATGGTTTTCTTCATACGATCAGAAAAGTTTGCTGGATCGACCTCGGACATCAAATCAGCTACACCCCATACTCGAAGTCGTCGTTGTCGAAGAAGAAATGATCGAGCATCAAGTTCTTGCCAAGAAAACATGTAGCCCAATTCTTGCAAATCATTTGTAACCACCTGATTCAGGGAACATAAAAACCAGAAAACAATCTTTGTGAATATATTCATCAGAATATTCTATCTGTTGTGTTTTCCAATGAATTCATAGCTTCAAATATTGAAAAAATAAACCAATAATTTTAGTATATATGTAGTTTTTGATAGTGCGCATATGTGTGTGTGTCAAATGCTTGTGATATTTGTCCTTTTGATACCTGGGCGATGTTTGGTGCCTGCATCGTCTGTCACTGCATCAGCCACTCCCCTGGTATTCTCGTAGAAAGCAACCGCTGGACATGATATTTCAATGCCTTTTTTTACTCCCAAGCGATATGTGATGCCAGAGCATCCGTCATGGTTTGTATAGCAATTTGCGAACTTGGCTGCATTGGAATTCTCATATGAAATGTTCTTGCACGATGGTCCAACGAAATACACATCTACATCCAAAGCCGTTGAATGTAGTTTGTTGCATGTGTAACACCATGAGGTTTCTTGTTCAAATGCAGCCACATCTGAGAACAAGCAGAAACTCGGTTTCTCTCCAGGCAATGTATGTGCTTGCTTGATGAATTCTCGCTTGTACTCTTCAAGCTCAATGGAGAAAACGTGTTGCACTTTGACATTTACCTTTCGATGAGCCATGGTTCCAGCTAATATTCTATCTGTTGATTTTGAACTCCAATATATAGAGAAAGTAAAAAGGAAATATACATATTCTATCTAATCAAATTCACTAAGCCAAGATACGTTGAAGTGCTTTGAAAAGGCTGCCATCGTTGATTTCAGCACACTTACAGCAATGTCAGTTCCAGAGCACGCTGTCCCCACCCTGATCACACAGTTGTCAAGGTGTTGCATAGTGTCTTGAAGACGTTGAAGATCTTGTTCTCCCAAGCGATTCAAAAAGTACAATGCCGTCTCTTGAAGATCCAAACCAGGCAGTTCAACGTCAACTGCAGGTTTCAACTTCTTCAAGTCAATCCGACAATGCTTTGGAAACCTGCATCCATGTAGATACAAAGGTTTGTCAAACAGTTCTATGCCAACAATTCTCCACACGTACAACTGCTTCTCTTCATGCAAAACCCTGTTCTTCCACAAAGTCCTCAGGTCAGGAGTTGCATCCTTGAAGCACCTTAGCTTCCTGAGTTCAGCAAAAGATGATACTCGATGTTGATCTTCAACTAAAGCCTTCCCAAGCACACCAGACTCCATGCCCTTGATCAAATACACTTCCCCCAAGATTTTCCTGCTGCACCAGACCATCACAACATCATGCGGTGACTTCAATGTTGCTAGTATACGTTCACATTCCGGTCCTGGTAATCTGAGAACAGAAACCATGGTGTCAGTGTCATGTGTTGCCTCGGCTGAATCCATATCGTGTGAAGAAACTGCTGGAGCCAGCTCTGCCTTTTTGATTGATGTTTCTTCATCTTCAGCTATGCCATTGCTTTTGGTATCTTCATCTTCAGGAATAGCTTCATCACAACTGATGCTGTTATTTTCAACTTGCTCTGCTTCAAATGAACCATTTGCTTCGGCTTGTTCGTCCTCACTTTCAGAAGTCAAATTGGACCCACTAGAGCGCTGAAAGTTGCTGATTCTTTCCACAATTGATTTCACACGTGCATATTCAATGTCGTTTGGTGTGTGATCTTGTTCTTGACTCCCTGTCTCAGAAGCTTGAAGGGTTGATGAACCCAATGACATAGTTGCTTTCCCAGGATCACCTTCTTTTCCATGTGAATCTCCAAAGGTTGTCGGTTGGCTTGGGCTGGTGATTTCAATCTGAATTTCAGTCATCGGTGTCGTTTCAGGCTCAACTTGGTGGTCATGTGCATTTGGTTCATCATCACGTTGATGGTGCACCGAAACTGTAGGTGGAATGGGTGATGGTTCAGCTCTGGCATGCTTAGTAGCGTCATGTTCAGCTGGCAGATCATGTACAGCTCGTTCATCATCACATCGATCATGCACTGAAACTGTAGGTGATGGAGGTGGTGGTTCAGCACTGGTATGCGTAGTAGCTGGTTCAGCACTGGCATCATTAGTAGCTTCATGTTTAGCTTGAAGATCATGTACATCACATTGATCATCACAACGATCATGTATCTGATCAAGGCCATGCGCAGCTAGTTCATCATCACTTTGATCAGGCGTTGAATCTGGAGGTGGAAGAGGTGGCGATTCAGCACCGGCATGCTTGGTAGCTTCATGTCCATCTTGAAGACCATGCGCAGCTGGTTCATCAGCACAAATTTTGTGTAATGAATTTGAAGGTGGAACGGGTGGTGGTCCAACATTTGCACCTGGAAATGGTGCAAATAATGCATCGATATTTTTTTGGGTAGTGTCACGTTCTACCACTTGTTTCATCACAGGCTCACACACAGGTGCTTTCTTAGCAACCTTATTCTGATGATCTATGCATTTTGCAAACATAGCATCAACATTTGCCTGGGTTGTGTCTTTGTCTGCTGGTGCCTTTGGTGGGCCCGTTTGCTTGGGTGGATTGACGGTAGCTTTGCTTTGATGGTCTTTGCATTTTTCAAAGGAATGATGAATGTTTTCCTGCGTTGTGTGGCGTTCTTCTGTCACTGGCAGCTTCTGAATTTTGATGATCTTTGTATCACTCGAAGCACTAGCATCCTCACCCTTGGTAGGCATCAAGAAGTTGTAGTGGCCGTATGCTACACTAGTTTCCGGATTTGCTTGATAGCGAAAGATCAAATGGACCAGGTACTCCTTGGATTCCCTTCCATGTCCATAGATGGCATCCTTGTGCACTGAGTTGGGCATCGATGCTGTGTACACGTCATAGGCCTCACAGGATGCTAATGTGTTGCGCACATACATTAAAAAAAACACATTAAGATACAAGAAACAAGAAAATATCATATAGATTGTAAATATGTAAATATTTCTGTGCTCAGTGATTGGGTACCAGCACTAAATATATATATCACATACACTTACATGAAATATATATATATATATATATATGAACATATTATTGAATAATCTCATGAAACTATACTTACAAATAGAATGCAACAACATTAACAAGTATGCATTCGTATATAAATAAATAAATAAATATATATATATATATATGTACATATACTACTAAGAACAACAACTGATGTTTGTATTATGTTTGATGTTATGTGTGCATACAAGCACATATGGCTTGCTTGCCAGCAACGCTGACATACAAGCCACAATATCTTGCTTGCCAGCAACGCTGGCATACAAGCCCATATAGCTTGCTTGCTAGCAACGCTGGCATACAAGGCACAATATCTTGCTTGCCAGCAACGCTGGCATACAAGCCCATATAGCTTGCTTGCCAGCAACGCTGGCATACAAGCAGATATGGCATTGCTTGTCAGCAACGCTGGCATACAAGCCCATATAGCTTGCTTGCCAGTAACGCTGGCATACAAGCAGATATGGCATTGCTTGTCAGCAACGCTGGCATACAAGCCAATATAGCTTGCTTGCCAGCAACGCTGGCATACCAAAATATTATATATAGATTGCATGACAGCAACACTGCCATACAATCAGATATGACATTGCTTGCCAGCAACGCTAGCATGCAAGCAATATACATGTAATTTGACTGTATATATATATATATACATAGTGTTCATCATACTTTTACCAAATATTCTATCTGTTGAAATTTCTAGTCCGAATCAATTCCCAATCCTTTCCCAAACCATTCCCATTCCAAGCGGCTCTTTTTGTATGATCCAGCGCATTTATCAGGTATCATTTCTCGCTGTTCACTTGCTTTCACATGATCAAATCATACCGTTTTTTCATTCAAATACATTTCATATGTATATATCAATATATATATATATGTATATATGCATGCACTATATATATATATATATACAAGTAATGCCTGTTGCTGCAAGTGAACACAAAATGTGTCTACCTATGTTCACACATTCTCATAAATCAACCATGTACAAAAATCACTGCATGGTGTAAACATTTTTGTCGGACGGTTAAGAATATGTCCACATTGCGCCTTGTGCCACCGTTCCCCACTTCTGGTCACATAGACTGGTCCGATCAAATCATTGCATCCATAGCGTTCCAAAGTTTGAGTAGCTGCATCCTTTGTATGCTTCCATGCAGTGCCCACCTCGTTGTCAATCAAAGTGCCGCTGATCTTCTCATTGACAAAGCGACGGAAACATGTGATCAAAACCTTCCAAATGATGTTGATGAAGATGCTAACAAGCACTACCAGGATGGATACAAACCATACAAATGCAGATTGATCACTGACGTTCTCTTCATCAAAGCCAACGACGGATGCCATTGCAGCTATATCAATAGAACTAAATTGATATCTTTTCTATTTGCAAATCTCCTTTGTGATATATTTTGAGCCAGTTCAGCAATCAGTGTACATGATGGTCATGTCCCAATCTTCAGTGGAATATTCTATCTGTTGATTTTGTATTACTTTTTAGTTTCTTTGTAAATCATTTCAATCATAGATCCCTGTATGTGCGAATTTGTGTTCTCCCATACAGAAATATATATATATATGTGTATCCTAAATATAGTTGAAGAGCATGCATATATATATACATACAAATATAAATATGTATACATATATATATACATAAGAATGTTATTTTTGAACATTATCTTACCTCCACCTCCCCGAGTTCAGCCTCATCAGAAATGGTGCACCGTACACCAATGCCCAAAGCCGTTGCAATGAAGTCGATGTCCATCACATCTACTAAGCCAGTTGCAAGAATCTCATCACATCTGGAAGTCTCAAGATCTCGATCACGTACTCTTTCCATTGTAGTTTTCATGAACTTGCGTGCTCGGTCTTCTTCAGTCTTTACAATCCTTTGGTTGGTCGAATATCCTGAGTTCTTCCGAGGAATCGTTTTCCATACATCGAAGTCCAAAGACCCTAGAACACTATGCCAGAAACACAGACCGTCAGCAGGTACACAATGCTCTTGTAGATCACATGCTTCATGAATGTCAAATGGTTTCAGCTTTTTAGATAGTGCTTCTTTGATGACATCCTGAAGCACTGTTGATACAGCATCGTGCATGTTGTCAACAGTGTTTTTTTGACAACGCGCTGAAATCCACAACTTTGTACTTTTCGTCTTTTTTCCTACCTGTTTGGGATTTGACACCATTGCATCTTGTGAACTTCACATCACCATCCTCTTGAATATGTGTATCCCACACTCTTGGGTCATGTCCACCACACATGACAAGAAGAACTTGTGTCTCGTAAGGTGATTTCAAATCTTTCATCGATTGTGCAAAATCATGAAGTTGAATGTCGAAGTCTTTTGCCCACACCACGAGGCCCATAGGTTGCAGACTTAGATTGCTCAATCGTTTCGACAATCGATCCGATGTGATGCACAACTGAAAGTCAGTACAAATAACCACATCCAATACAGACTTTCCATCACCTGACATGATACCGCATATCTTGTCACCTTGACCTTCACGTCCCCAAGAGATAAGGTTAGAAATGATGCCCTTGTAAATGCACACACTGCTTTGTGGAAACTCGTCAATGACCGGTTTCTCAAATAGCTTGTGGGTCACATCTACAAACTTGATCTCTTTGTCTGTGTCAACTGGTGACTGCTTCTCCACAGCTTCCTGGAATGTGGCCTCACTTTGCTTCGAAATACCATCAAGTGCCTTCTCTGTAGCTACGTAGGATTTACCTACCTTCTCCACGGCGTCCATGGATTTCGCTAGAAGTCCAGCCTGGAGGGACATCATGTTGACATAATATTCTATCTGTTCAAAACCACTACCAAAACCAAATATATATATATATAAGATCTTACCTATTTATATATTTATATATCTTTAAATATATATACATATATATTATTTCATACATATTTACATATAAGTGTGGTATATGTAAATATCTGTGTATATATATAATGTTTTGTGCCCCGGCCTCTGAACATTTCCCCATGCTCAGCAACCAGCCCTTAGCTTCCTTGGGAGTGTCGAACATCTTTGTCATGTTCTCATTGTCGCCGCAAACTACAGCCTTGAACTTCTCGCATGATGTGTCATAAGTCAAACAAAGTGATTCCTTGCTGGTCACACCAGGTGCTGCACGAACTGCAACTTGCATAATCGAAGCTTCAACTGCTGGAACTTGCCGACTGACTAGTTTGCTAACTAGCAACGACTGCTGAACGTTGAGTGACTTTTTTGAAATAGCATCACCACCAAAAGTGTCTCGAATCCATTGCTTCCTCTCCTCGGGTTTTTTCCTCAATGTTTGAAAGCGAATCATCATTTTCTTTCCAATGGAAAGAAACTCTTTGGCCGCTTCTACTGCTTGGGGTGTGCCACCATAGTCTTTGTCTTCAAATCGCCTTTTGATACCCTCCAGGGAGGCACAGCAATGCTTCGAATACTCTTTCAGATCTGCCATTGCTAGTAGCTGGAACACGTTGGAAGTTGAACCCTGGTCGCTAACCTGAAATATTGTTTTGTAATGCCTATGAGGCAACCAAAACATGTTGGTGCATGTGTTATTTATGTTTTGATCCAAACATAAAATACAACCAGAAATTATTAATACAATTGTCTTTAATCATACAGAGAATACACTTGCTGTCATGGGTTCATGGGACAGTTGATGTACGGTCATTCTTGCTGTTTGATCCAAAAATTAATTGAATATGACTTGCATATTAGACACTGGAAATGCTTACCAGCAATGCTGGCATACAAACAAATGTTCAAACCTGCATGCCAGCAATGCTGGCATACAGTGAATATAATTTGAGAATAATATGTAATGTCGATTTTGTACATATTCACATGCTCAGCGGTTTCTAATTGTACAGTTTTTGTTTGCATCTATCTCACCAAAACATATATATATAGGCAAACCAAACAGATAGAATATTCCAGTATCGTCATATAAAGGAAACATGGTCATGTCAGAAGCATCCATGTGTGAATATTTGTTAAACAAAAAGATAACAAAAGATATATCTTTAGTCGTGTTCTGCATCAATTCTCACCAAATCGTATATATATATATATGCAAATCAAACAGATAGAATATTTGTTATATCTAAATTATATCTATTTTAGAAAAATATAAAAAAATAAAAATAAGCAAAATATTTTTTTAAGGTTTTTAAGACAAAAATGTTACAAAACCCTATATATATATATACACGGATCTAGTCCGTACCTGCCGATATTCTATCTGTTGAAATTCCTGCCTGCAAACCTGCTCATGTAGTATTTTTTTTTGAAATGAATTATGGTATTATTCTATCTGCTGGATCCTTACTATATGTATGTATGTATGTATGTATGTGTGTGTATGTATGTATGTCTGTCTGTATGTATGTATGTATGTATGTACGTATGTATGTATGTATGTATGTATGTATGTATTAATGTAATGTAATGTAATGAAATGAAATGAAATGTAATGTAATGTATGTATGTATATGTATATGTATGTATGTATGTATGTATGTATGTATGTATGTATGTATGTATGTATGTATGTATGTATGTATGTATGTATATGTATGTATGTATGTATGTATGGTAATGTAATGTAATGTAATGTAATGTCACGTAACGTAATGTAATGTAATGTAATGTATGTATGTATGTAATGTATGTAATGTATGTAATGTATGTAATGTATGTATGTATGTATGTATGTATGTATGTATGTATGTATGTATGTATGTATTAATGTAATGTAATGTAATGTAATGTAATGTAATGTAATGTAATGTAATGTTATGTATGTATGTATGTATGAAGGTACATATGTATGTATGTAGTTGTATGTGTGTGACAAAGTTGCGTGTGAAAGATGCTGCGTGTGAAAGATGATGTGTGTGCGCGACAGGTGTAGATGTGAGTTTGTGCCACGCCTGCCACGCAAACGAAGGTGGATGTAAGGTTGCGCCACGCCTGCCACGCAAAACGACTATAGATGTGAGTTTGTGCCACGCCTGCCACGCAAAGTGCCGCGGCGTCACGTGCGACTAAACCGGGCCCAAGCGCGCCACCCAATGCCATCAGTGCCACGCCTGCCACGCAAAACGATGGTAGATGTGAGTTTGTGCCACGCCTGCCACGCAAAACGACTATAGATGTGAGGTTGTGCCACGCCTGCCACGCAAAGTGCCGCGGCGTCACGGGCGACCAAACCAGACCAAGCGCGCCACCGAGTGCCATGAGTGCCACGCCTGCCACGCAAAACGACGGTGGATGTAAGTTTGTGCCATGCTTGCGACGCAAAACGAACGTGGATGTGAGATTGTGCCACGCCTGCCACGCAAAGTGCCGCGGCGTCACGGGCGACCAAACCAGACCAAGCGCGCCACCGAGTGCCATGAGTGCCACGCCTGCCACGCAAAACGACGGTGGATGTGAGTTTGTGCCACGCCTGCCACGCAAAGTGCCGCGGCGTCACGGGCGACCAAGCCAGACCAAGCGCGCCACCTGGTACCATGAGTGCCACGCCTGCCACGCAAAACGACGGTGGATGTGAGTAAGTTGTGTATGTGTGAGTGTGTGTGAAGTTATTGTATGTTAAATTTGTGTGTGTGTGAAGTTATTGTATGTGAGAGATGGTATGTGACAAAGTTGTGTGTGAGTGTGTGCGAAGTTATTGTATGTTAAGTTTGTGTGTGTGTTTTATAAGTTATTGTATGTTAAATTTGTGTGTGTGAAGTTCTGGTATGTGAGAGATTGGTATGTGAGAAAGTTGTGTGTGAAGTTATTGTATGGGAAATTTGTGTGTGTGTGAAGTTATTGTATGGGAAATTTGTGTGTGTGTGAAGTTATTGTATGTGAGAGATGGTATGTGACAAAGTTGTGTGTGTGTGTGAGTGCGTGTGAAGTTATTGTATGTTAAGTTTGTGTGTGTGAAGTTATTGTATGTGAGAGATGGTATTGGTATGTGAGGCGGCGGGAGGAGGAGAAGGAGGAGAAGGAGCCCGGGATACAGAATCAAAAACAAGAACCCCACACAAAGTTGTGGGGAAAAAGTACTTAAACATGCCAGAACATCAAACATGCCGAAACAAGCCGACAGAAGAAACATGCCGGAACATAAACATGCCGGAGCAACCATAAAACATGCCGCAACAGTAGCTGCGTAAACAGGCCAGAAGAAGAAACGAAGCGAAGCAGAAAACATGTCGAAAAATAAAACATGCCGGAGCGACCCAAGCAGCAAACATCATCGGATGATAAGGTGATAGGTTGCGCAATGCAAATGCTAATTCCACTTGAGTAACTCTCCTATAAAGACAATTCGTGCTTGGGCCAACATTATCGGAAAGCATAAGAGATGTTAAAGATGGTGTGTTAAAGATGGTGTGTGACAAAAGAGTGTGTGAAAGAGGGTGTGTGAAAGATGGTGTGTGACAAACTTGTGTGTGAAAGTTGTGTGTGAAAGAAGGTCTGTGAAAGATGCTGGTTGACAAAGTTGTGTGTGAAAGTTGTGTGTGAAAGTTGTGTGTGAAAGATGTTGCGTGACAAAGTTGTGTTGTGTGTGACATGCGGGTGGCGGGAGGAAGACGAGGAGTGTCTAACAAAGTCGAAAGACGGTGTGTGACAAAATGGTGTGTGAAAGGGGGTGTGTGAAAGATGGTGTGTGACAAAGTTGTGTGTGAAAATTGTGCGTGAAAAAAGGTATGTGAAAGATGCTGGTTGACAAAGTTGTGTGTGAAAGTTGTGTTTGAAAGATGGTGTGTGACAAAGTTGTGTTGTGTGTGTGACATGCGGGCGGCGGGAGGAAGAGGAGGACGAGGAGTGCCATGATTGCCACGCCTGCCAAGCAAAACGACCGTGGATGTCAGATTGCGCCACGCCTGCCACGTGAAACGGATGTGGATGTCAGCAAGTGCCACGCCTGCCACGCAAAGTGCCGCGGCGTCACGCCACTAAACCGGGGCGCCACCCAGTGCCATGAGTGCCATGCCTGCCACGCAAAACGACCGTGGATATGACATTACGCCACGCCTGCCACGTGAAACGACGGTGGATGTCACCAAGTGTCACGCCTGCCACGCAAAGTGCCGCGGCGTCACGCGCGACTAAACCGGGCCCAAGGGCGCCACCCAGTACCATGAGTGCCACGCCTGCCACGCAAAACGACCGTGGATGTGAGATTGTGCCACGCCTGCCACGTAGAACGAATGTGGATGTCACCAAGGGCCACGCCTGCCACGCAAAGTGCCGCGGCGTCACGCGCGACTAAACCGGGCCCAAGCGCAAAACCCAATGCCATAAGTGCCACGCCTGGCACGCAAAACGAAGGTGGATGTGAGTTTGTGCCACACCTGCCACGCAAAACGACCGTGGATGTGAGATTGCGCCACGCCTGCCACGCAAAACGAAGGTGGATGTCATCAAGTGCCACGCCTGCCACGCAAAGTGCCGCGGCGTCACGCGCGACTAAACCGGGCCCAAGCGCGCCACCCAATGCCATAAGTGCCACGCCTGCCACGCCAAACGACGGTCGATGTGAGTTTGTGCCACGCCTGCCACGTGAAACGAAGGTGGATGTCACCAAGTGCCACGCCTGCCACGGAAAGTGCCGCGGCGTCACGCGCGACTAAACCGGGCCCAAGCGCGCCACCCAATGCCATGAGTGCCACGCCTGCCACGCAAAACGACCGTGGATGTCAGATTGTGCCACGGCTCCCACGTGAAATGAAGGTGGATGTCACCAAGAGGCACGCCTGCCACGTAAAGTGCCGCGGCGTCACGCATGACTAAACCGGGCCCAAGCGCGCCACCGAGCATGAGTGCCACGCCTGCCATGCCAAACGACGGTCGATGTGAGTTTGTGCCATGCCTGCCACGTGAAACGAAGGTGGATGTCACCAAGTGCCACGCCTGCCACGCAAAGTGCCGCGGCGTCACGTGCGACTAAGCCGGGCCCAAGCGCGCCACCGAGTGCCATGAGTGCCACGCCTGCCACGCAAAATGACCGTGGATGTCAGATTGCGCCACGCCTGCCACGTGAAACGAAGGTGGATGTCACCAAGTGCCACGCCTGCCACGCAAAGTGCCGCGGCGTCACGCGCGACTAAACCGGGCCCAAGCGCGCCACCCAATGCCATGAGTGCCACGCCTGCCGCCGCCATTGGATGTCAGATTGCGCCACGCCTGCCACGCAAAACGAAGGTGGATGTCGACTAAACCGGGCCCAAGCGCGCCACCCAATGCCATAAGTGCCACGCCTGCCACGCCAAACGACGGTCGATGTGAGTTTGTGCCACGCCGCCTGCCATGTGAAACGAAGGTGGATGTCACCAAGTGCCACGCCTGCCACGCAAAGTGCCGCGGCGTCACGCGCGACTAAACCGGGCCCAAGCGCGCCACCCAATGCCATAAGTGCCACGCCTGCCACGCCAAACGACGGTCGATGTGAGTTTGTGCCACGCCGCCTGCCACGTGAAACGAAGGTGGATGTCACCAAGTGCCACGCCTGCCACGCAAAGTGCCGCGGCGTCACGCGCGACTAAACCGGGCCCAAGCGCGCCACCCAATGCCATAAGTGCCACGCCTGCCACGCCAAACGACGGTCGATGTGAGTTTGTGCCACAACCTGCCACGTGAAACGAAGGTGGATGTCACAAAGTGCCACGCCTGCCACGCAAAGTGCCGCGGCGTCACGCGCGACTAAACCGGGCCCAAGCGCGCCACCCAATGCCATAAGTGCCACGCTTGCCACGCAAAACGACCGTGGATGTGAGTTTGTGCCACGCCTGCCACGCAAAACGACGGTAGATGTGAGTTTGTCCCGCGCCAAACGACGGTCGATGTGAGTTTGTGCCACGCCTGCCACCGAGTATACCATAGTACCATAAGTGCCACGCCTGCCTGCCACGCAAAACGACGGCAGATGTGAGTTTGTGCCGCGCCAAACGACGGTCGATGTGAGTTTGTGGCACGCCTGCCACCGAGTACCATAGTACCATAAGTGCCACGCCTGCCACGCAGAAGAGTTGTGTGTGAAGTTATTGTGTGTGAAAGTATCGTATGTGACATTATTATATGTTAAGTTAAGTTTGTGTGTGTAGTTATTGTATGTGAGAGATGGTATGTGACAAAGTTGTGTGTGTGTGTGTGATGTGTGTGAGTGTGTGTGAAAGTATTGTATGTGAAAGTATTGTATGTGAAATGATTGTATGTTAAGTTTCTGTGTGTGTGAAGGTGTTTGTGAAGTTATTGTGTGTGTGAAAGTATCGTATGTGAAATTATTATATGTTAAGTTTGTGTGTGTGAAGTTTTTTGTGAAGTTATTGTGTGTGAAAGTATCGTATGTGAAATTATTATATGTAGTATCGTACGTGAAATTATTATATGTTAAGTTTGTGTGTGTAGTTATTGTATGTGAGAGATGGTATGTGGGAGGCGGCGGGAGGCGGAGGAGGAGAAGGAGGAGCCCGGGATACAGAATCAAAAACAAGAACCCCACACAAAGACGCGGGGAATTACAAAAACTAGTAAAAGTTTTTAAAGGACCGGATGACCCCACAAGGCAACTTCTTCCAATAATGGGCACCAAATGTTGTAGCGGGGACGGGGAAGGAAGGGAAGACAAAGGAGGTGGTGGAGGACCGAGAAGTACAACAAAGTTGTGTGTGAAAGAGAGCGTGTGACAAAGATGGTGTGTGAAAAATGGTGTGTGAAACATGGTGTGTGACGAAGATGGTTTGTGAAAGATGGTGTGTGAAAGAGGGTGTGTGAAAGATGGTGTGTGACAAAGTTGTGTGTGAAAGTTGTGCGTGAAAAAAGGTATGTGAAAGATGCTGGTTGACAAAGTTGTGTGTGAAAGTTGTGTTTGAAAGATGGTGTGTGACAAAGATGCTGTGTGAAAGATGGTGTGTGACAAAGATGGTGTGGTGAAAGATGGTGTGTGACAAAGTGGTGTGTGAAAGATGGTGTGTGACAAAGTGGTGTGAAAAATGGTGTGTCAAAGATGGTGGGTGACAAAGTGGTGTGTGAAAGATGGTGGGTGACAAAGATAGGTGACAAAGTGGTGTGTGAAAGATGGTGGGTGACAATGTGAAACATGGTGGGTGACAATGTTGTATGTGAAAGATGGTGTGTGACAAAGTTGTGTGTGAAAGATGGTGGGTGACGAAGTTGTGTGTGAAAGATGGTGTGTGTCCAAGATGGTGTGTGAAAGAGGGTGTGTCAAAGATGGTGTGTGAAAGATGGTGTGTGACAAAGTTTTGTGTGAAAGATGGTGTGTGACAAAGTTGTGTGTGAAAGATGGTGTGTGAAAGATGGTGGGTGACAAATTGTGTCAAAGATGGTGTGTGAAAGATGGTGTGTAAAAGAGGGTGTGTCAAAGATGGTGTGGTGAAAGATGGTGTGTGACAAAGTTGTGTGTGAAAGATGGTGGGTGACAATGTGAAACATGGTGGGTGACAATGTTGTATGTGAAAGATGGTGTGTGACAAAGTTGTGTGTGAAAGATGGTGGGTGACGAAGTTGTGTGTGTGAAAGATGGTGTGTGACAAAGATGGTTTGTGAAAGATGGTTTGTGAAAGATGGTGTGTGTCCAAGATGGTGTGTGAAAGAGGGTGTGTCAAAGATGGTGTGTGAAAGATGGTGTGTGACAAAGTTGTGTGTGAAAGATGGTGTGTGACAAAGTTGTGTTTGAAAGATGGTGTGTGACAAAGTGGTGTGTGAAAGATGGTGTGTGACAAAGTGGTGTGAAAAATGGTGTGTCAAAGATGGTGGGTAACAAAGCTGTGTGTGAAAGATGGTGGGTGACAAAGATAGGTGACAAAGTGGTGTGTGAAAGATGGTGGGTGACAATGTGAAACATGGTGGGTGACAATGTTGTATGTGAAAGATGGTGTGTGACAAAGTTGTGTGTGAAAGATGGTGGGTGACGAAGTTGTGTGTGAAAGATGGTGGGTGACAAAGTTGTGTGTGAAAGATGGTGGGTGTGAAAGATGGTGTGTGACAAAGGTGTGGGTGACAAAGGTGGCGGGCGGAGGCGGGCGAGGCGGAGGCGGAGGCGGGATACAGAATCAAAAACAAGAACCCCACACAAAGATGTGAGGAAAAAAATGCCACAATGGAATTCTTGTAAAGCTAAAATATATTTGAGCTTGCAAAAGGATACAAACACATATGCTCAGCTTCACCAACCAAAAAAAGTGACTTGAAGAGGCCGAGGCGCAGATGTCAAAAATGAAATCCCAGGGGCTGAACCTTTTTTGGCTGAAAACTTGCGGATGATCTTCAAAGGTTGGCCCCACATGAAAAAAGTCGCATCGCCAGGCCACTCCTTTTGTTTAAGCCACAACGTAGACCTTCATCCAGAGATAGGACATGATGAGACAAATTCAAGAATTTTGCGACAACGCGCGCCCAAATTGCAAAAAATGTGTTTTCTTTGCTGAAGATACATTTGCCCTTGCAAAAGGGTACAAACACAAATGTTCAGCTTCACCAACAAAAAAAGTGACTTGAAGAGGTCGAGGCGCAGGTGTAAAAATAAAATCCAAGGGGCTGAATCTTTTTGGCATTGAGGTTGCAAAACGCGCGGTATCTGAAATTCAAAAAAGCAGCCGAGTGCCTGCAAGTGGCTGCAAGTGGCCGCCAGGGCAAGTGGCCGCAAGTGGCCGCAAGTGGCCGCAAGTGGCCGCAAGTGGCCGCAAGTGGCCGCATGTGGCCGCAAGTGGCCGCAAGGGCCGCAAGTGGCCGCAAGTGGCTGCAAGTGGCCGCAAGTGGCTGCAAGTGGCCTCAAGTGGCCGCAAGTGGCCGCAAGTGGCCGCAAGTGGCCGCAAGTGGCCGCAAGTGGCCGTTGGGGCAAGTGGCCGCAAGTGGCTGCAAGTGGCCGCAAGTGGCCGCAAGTGGCCGCAAGTGGCCGGTGGGGCAAGTGGCCGCAAGTGGCTGCTTGGACGGCAAATACCAGCCCGAACGGCCCCACCCTTGAAAACTTGAAAAAAATTGCGTTTCTCGCGAACGGCATTTTTTTCAAGTTTTCTGCGAAACGTGAGGTGAGAGTTGAAACGAAAGGAAAGAAATAACAAATAGGAGGGAAGAGTTAAAACGAAACGATGGACGCAACGAAATGGACAAGGTGAAAGGAAAGGAAGAGCTAAACGAGCAAGACAGAAGAGTTGATACGAAGGCACAGACGCAACGAATAGAAAGGAAGAGTTGAAACGGAAGGAAAAACTGAACGATCAGGACATAAGAGTTTATGCGAAAGAAAGGAAGTAACAAATGGAAGAGGAGAATTGAAACGAAAGAAAGACGAAGGCGCAGACGCAACGAATAGAAAGGAAGAGTTGAAACTGAAGGAAAAACGAAACGAACAGGACATAAGAGTTAATACGAAAGAAAGGAAGTAACAAATGGAAGAGGAGACTTGGAATGAAAGAAAGGACGCAGCGAATGGAAAGGAAAAGTTGAGACGACACATGAAGAATTAAATCAGAAGGAAGGCCGCGGCAAACGGCAGGGAAGAGTTGAAACGAAAGGGAAGAAGAAACGAACAGGATATAAGACTTGAAACGAGCGGACGGAAGTAACGCATATAGTAGGGAAAAGGTGAAACGAAAGGAAAGAAGCAATGAACGGAAACGAAGAGTTGAAACGACACGAAGAGTTGAAACGAATGTGAAGAAGTAACGAACGGAATATAAGACATGGAATGAAAGGACAGAAGTAACGCATGGAATGGAAGCGGCGAAACGAAAGGAAGGAGGCAATGAACGGAAAGGAAACAATGAGTTGAAAAGAAAGGAAGGACACAATGAACGGAAAGAACTAATTGAAAGCGGAAACAGCTAAAATCAGTTTGGTTCGGCCGGTTCGCGGCTGTTGTTTGTCGACCGGGTATACGGTATACGCTTGTGCCCCCTACAGGGAAGAAAGGAAAGAAATGTGTTTTCGAATTTTATCGCTTTTACCGTGGGTGTTGGTAAATTCTTGATTCGTACCATTTTTTTGTGGATGCTGGTTAATTTCTCGGTGTTTACCACTGTTTACCGCCTGTGTATAGCAAACCCTTGGCACTGCTTCACCAGATTTCCAGCACTTTTGGTTCGATCCGTATCATGTTTTTCGGCCGACGGGGAGAGATGAATTTTGTCATAGTATCCTCCTTGGAAAAATCTCTATAAAATAGATCGCCTGGGGGTACGATTCTATAGAGATGAGGCTGGTAGGCCAGTGTTTACTATAGAATGGTACCTGGATTGCGCCCATCCAGTTTACATACCCAAAAGTGACACCAAACTTGAGGCATTGCAAACCCAGTTTTCTATTCTATAGGAGGTCTTTTTCCTAATCACTTGGACTCAGGTTTTCATTTTATAGTGGATTGTTTGTTAGATTTTGTTACAAGCAGTGGCCAGTATGATTAGCCTCATACTGGCCACCGCTTCCAACAAATAATCCACTATAGAATTAAAAACTGGGTCCCAGTGGTTGGGAAACATGCCCCCTACAGAATAGAACCCGCTATTTCCAAGGCCCAAAATGTGGTTCACGTTTGGGCTAGCACCTTTCAAAAATCCTTGAGAACCATTTTTAGAAGAGTGGTTGGATCTCCATTTTCAAGGAGCGGCCCTGCACAAAACTGATTCGTTAACAGTGTTGACCACTTTTTCGTTTACAATATGTTTCCGTATTTTACGGTATTGTTGCCCACTGACACCTCCCCTTCCACTCCTATAAAATGAAAGCCCAGCCTCATACCCACCGCTTCTAACAAATAATCCACTATAGAATGAAAACCTGAGTCCAAGTGATTATGTGCCCCCTATAGAATAGAAACCGCTATTTCCAAGGCCCAAAATGTGGTTCACGTTTGGGCTGGCACCTTTCAAGCAAAAAAAACGGGGGAACCATTTTTAGAAGAGTGGTTTGATCTCCATTTTCAAGGAGCGGCCCTGCACAAAACTGATTCGTTAACAGTGTTGACCACTTATTCGTTTACAATATGTTTCAATATTTTACGGTATTATTGCCCACTGACACCCCCCCTTCCACTCCTATAAAATCAAAACCCAGCCTCATACCCACCGCTTCAAACAAATAATCCACTATAGAATGAAAACCTGAGTCCAAGTGATTAGGTGCCCCCTATAGAATAGAAACCGCTATTTCCAAGGCCCAAAATGTGGTTCACGTTTGGGCTGGCACCTTTCAAGCAAAAAAACCTTGGGAACCATTTTTAGAAGAGTGGTTGGATCTCCATTTTAAAGGAGCAGCCCTGCACAAAACTGATTCGTTAACAGTGTTGTTGATCACTTATTCATTTACATCATGTTTCAATGTTTTACAGAATCATACAGTATTTACAATATTATTGCCCACTGACACCTCCCCTTCCACTCCTATAAAATGAAAGCCCAGCCTCATACCCACCGCTTCAAACAAATAATCCACTATAGAATGAAAACCTGAGTCCAAGTGATTATGTGCCCCCTATAGAATAGACACCGCTATTTCCAAGGCCCAAAATGTGGTTCACGTTTGGGCTGGCACCTTTCAAGCAAAAAAAACCTTGGGAACCATTTTTAGAAGAGTGGTTTGATCTCCATTTTACGGGAGCAGCCCTGCACAAAACTGATTCGTTAACAGTGTTGACCACTTATTCGTTTACAATATGTTTCAATATTTTACGGTATTATTGCCCACTGACACCCCCCCTTCCACTCCTATAAAATCAAAACCCAGCCTCATACCCACCGCTTCAAACAAATAATCCACTATAGAATGAAAACCTGAGTCCAAGTGATTATGTGCCCCCTATAGAATAGAAACCGCTATTTCCAAGGCCCAAAATGTGGTTCACGTTTGGGCTGGCACCTTTCAAGCAAAAAAAAACATTGGGAACCATTTTAAAGGAGCAGCCCTGCACAAAACTGATTCGTTAACAGTGTTGACCACGTATTCGTTTACAGTATGTTTAAAAATTTTACAGTATCATACAGTATTTAGAATATTATTGCCCACTGACACCTCCCCTTCCACTCCTATAAAATGGAAACCCAGCCTCATACCCACCGCTTCTAACAAATAATCCACTATAGAATGAAAAACTGGGTCCCAGTGATTAAGAAACATGCCCCCTACAGAATAGAACCCGCTATTTCCAAGGCCCAAAATGTGGTTCACGTTTGGGCTGGCACCTTTCAAGCAAAAGAAACTTGGGAACCATTTTTAGAAGAGTGGTTGGATCTCCATTTTTAAAGGAGCAGCCCTGCACAAAACTGATTCGTTAACAGTGTTGTTGATCACTTATTCATTTACATCATGTTTCAATGTTTTACAGAATCATACAGTATTTACAATATTATTGCCCACTGACACTTCCCCTTCCACTCCTATAAAATGAAAACCCAGCCTCATACCCACCGCTTCTAACAAATAATCCACTATAGAATGAAAAACTGGGTCCCAGTGATTCGGAAACATGCCCCCTACAGAATAGAACCCGCTGGTTTTCTTGGGTTTCTATTCTATAGGGAAAATCCCCCCCCCCCTTAGTCCTGGGTTTGCGTTTTAGTCCCTATAGAATGGAACCCCCAGGTTTGTTTCGAATTCCAACAGGGATATCATAGTTATATAGGTTGAATACTTTTGGTATAATCACCCAAGTAGGAAATCTCTTCGACCACGGCCAGCAATGAACGACTTGAAACGAAGGGAAGCAGTAAGGAACGGGATGTCAGAGTTGAAACGAAAGGAATGAGTATAACTAACTGGCATTTGAAGTTGTTGAGTTCTGGAATCATCTGGAATCCAAAAGTTCTTGTTTCTTTTGAATTCGGTTATCGCAGCCTTTGTGCATATACCTGCATTTGTACACATCCACAATTATCTTCATAATAGTATGTGTATGCCTTCCATGATGTATTTGTACCATAAGTACACTTACCAGGACCTATGTCCTTGGATCATATGTATACTTACCAGGACTTATGTCCTCGGATCATGCATATACTTACCAGGACCTATGTCCTTGGATCATATGCATGCTGTACTTACTAGGACCTATGTCCTTGGATCATATGTATACTGTACTTACCAGGACCTATGTCCTTGGATCATATGTATACTGTACTTACCAGGACCTACGTCCTTGGATCATATGTATACTTACCAGGACTTATGTCCTTGGATCATGCATATACTTACCAGGACCTACGTCCTTGGACCATATGTATACATACCGGGACCTATGTCCTTGGATCATATGACGTAAGAGGTGAAACGAAGGGGGTAAAAAACGAGGTGAAACGTAAGGACGGACATAAGGAAATGAACGACATTGAACGACTTGACAGCAAACGGAAGGAAGGAGTAGAAACGAAAGGAAGGAAGTAACTAACGTGGGGGAGTGTTGAAACGATAAGAAGGAAGTAACAAACGAAATAGGCTAGTTACAATAAAACATGTAACCGAAAGGATTGTATAGGAATTGAGACGAGTGGAAGGACGTAACCACATGAACGGCGGGAAACGAAAGGAAGAAGTACATGAACGGGATGGGAGTGTTGAAACGAAAGAAAGGAAGTATCAAATGGACGGGAAGAGTTGAAACGAAAGGAACGCTGTAGCAAATGGAAGGGAAGCGTTAAACGAAAGGAAAGAAGTAACGCACCGGGCATAAGAGTTTCCAACATTATTTGATGCTACGCTTTGATACGCTCTGAGACCTTCTGCATGTTTGGCATAGAATGCGTTGATGCTACTACCCAACAGCTTCTCCTTAGGCTTCTAACTGGTTGCTGCTAGGCTCTAAGATCTACCCAACTTGCAAATACTCTACCATCATTGATGCTACGCTCCAAGATCTGCGCATCATTCTTCCAAGCTTCTACCATCATTGATGCTACGCCCTAAGATCTTCTCTTCAATCTCCAAACTGCAACTGCTCTTCAATTTTCTACTATCATTGATGCTACGCTCAAAGATCTTCTCTTCAAGTTTCCAACATCAGCCATTCTACACTCAAAGGTCTTCTCAACTGTCCAACATTGTTGATGCTACGCTTTCAGATACTCTCTTCACTTTTCAGACATCATCGATGCTGCGCTCTAAGATTTTTTTTGTTTTCTTCTGACATTCTACCCGCATTGATGCTATGTTTTTCGATTTTATTTCCATGTTTCTCCAATTGTACCATCATTGATGCTACGCTCTAAGAACTTCTCCTCAATTTTCAAACATGTTTGATGTTACGCTCTAAGATATTCTCTTCGATTGTCCAACATACTTGAAGCTACGTTTTAAGATCTTCACTTCAAATTTGAAACATCAGTGATGCTACGCGCCAAGATCTTCTCTTCAAATTTTCCAACATCATTGACGCGACTCTCTAAGATCTTCTTTTCCATGTTCTGACACCATCAATGCATATCAATGCTGCGCTCTAAGATCTTCCTTTCAAGTGTTGAACATCACTGACCCTTAGCTCGACGATCTTCTTTTCAATTTTCTACAGTAACATCATTGATGCTACGTTCTTGGATCTTCTCTTCACCTTTCTATTATCATTGACGCTACGTGCCAAGGTTTTCTCTTGTATTTTCTAACATGCCACGCTCTAAGATCTAATCAACTTTCAAACATTTCGTCATCATTGATGCTATACCCCAAACATTCTACTATGAGTGATTCTACGGTCTAAGATCTTCTCTTGAATTTTCTCACATTCTACCCTGATTCATGCTAGCTGCTACCCTTCAAGTTTCTAGCAAAGTTGTTGCTACGCTCTTACAGTAGGTCTTCTCTTTGATTTTCTTACATAGTACTGCGTTGATGCTGTAACATTTTTCTTTCATCTTTTTAGCATCATGGACCGTCTAAGGTGTTCTCTTCATCAACTTTCAAACATTATACCATCACTGACACTACGCCCTAAGAATCTCTAAGATCTTTTCTTCAGCTTTCTAACATACTTGACGCTACGCTCTGAGATCTTCTCTTCAATTTTCTTCTATCATTGATGCTACGCTCTGGGATATCTTTTCCATTTCCAACATTCCACCGTCATTTTGCTACGCTCAAAGATCTTCCCTTCGACTTTCCAACATTGCACCATCATTGGAGCTATTCTCCAAGATCTTCTTTTTAATTTTCTCCCGCTCTACCACCGTTGATGCTACGCCCCAA
>CAMXCT020001177.1:1273-13773 GCA_947184155.2 Cladocopium goreaui | reverse complement strand
TACATTTTCTCATTTTCAAAATTTTCTGACGTATATACATTAAAAATAATAAATTTGTTACCTTCTGTATGTTTAAGCATTATAAATTTTCTCAGTAAGTTACTTTTCTCCATTTATTTCTATTACAATCTTTTTTTGAGTGGTGTGTATTGTTTCCATGTCCATCAATGTTGAAAACTGACAAAAAACATATTTTTACTTATTTTCGCTTCTTTTCCCTTATTTCAACTTATTTTTGAATAATATTCCACTATATTTACTTATATGTTCATTATTATGTTACAAGTTCACCTAAACGATTAGTGGAACTTAAAACAAAAAAATAAAAAAAAACAATTTAAACAAGATATTAGCAAGATAATAGCAACTTATAATATACTTATAACTTCATTAAGTGCCTGATGTGAAAATAAATAAATTTAGAAGTCTTAGTGGGGTTGAAAGCCATTGAATGAGGACCTGCTGCTTCAGAAATATATTCCTTATTCCCGAGAGCGCCTGAGAAGGGTTCTTCGTAAAAAAAAGCAGCCGTTATAATACATCTTCACACCCTCACATCTGCTGATCTACATCTTCACACCTTCACATCTGCTGATCTACACCTACACACCTTCACATCTGCTGATCTACATCTTCACACCCTCACATCTGCTGATCTACATCTTCACACCCTCACATCTGCTGATCTACATCTTCACACCCTCACATCTGCTGATCTACATCTTCACACCCTCACATCTGCTGATCTACATCTTCACACCTTCGCATCTGCTGATCTACATCTTCACACCCTCACATCTGCTGATCTACATTTCACACCTTCACATCTGCTGATCTACATCTTCACACCCTCACATCTGCTGATCTGCATCTTCACACCCTCACATGTGCTGATCTACATCTTCACACCCTCACATGTGCTGATCTACATCTTCACACCTTCACATCTACTGATCTACATCTTCACACCCTCACATCTGCTGATCTACATCTTCACACCTTCACATCTGCAGATCTACTTCCTCTTCCTCGTTCACATCTGCAGATCTACTTCCTCTTCCTCGTTCACATCTGCGGATCTTCTCTCGCTCTTCTTTCTATCTCTCTCTTACGGCGGGGGCGATCCCGCCGGAGCGCCACGAAACGCAACCCTTTCGCACGAAATGGACGTTGGACGTCAAAAACTGCGGTAAAATTGCGATTTTGAGGTGTCCAACGCAACCTTTTCGCACGAAATGGACGTTGGACGTCAAAAACTGTTTTGAGGTGTCCATCGCAATCCTTTCGCACGAAATGGACGTTGGACGTCAAAAACTGCGGTAAAATTGCGATTTTGAGGTGTCCAACGCAACCCTTTCGCACAAAATGGACGTTGGACGTCAAAAACTGCGGTAAAATTGCGATTTGGAGGTGTCCATCGCAATCCTTTCGCACGAAATGGACGTTGGACGTCAAAAGCTACGGTAAAAATTGGAGGTGTCCATCGCAATCCTTTCGCACGAAATGGACGTTGGACGTCAAAAACTGCGGTAAAATTGCGATTTTGAGGTGTCAATCGCAACCCTCCTTACGCACGAAATGCACGTTGGACGTAAAAAATTGCGGTAAAATTGCGATTTCACGGGTCTGGTCTCTGTGTGTGAAAGTGTTTGCGTGTAAAAGCTTCTGTGTGTGAAGGCTTCTGTGTGTAAAAGCCTCTGTGTATGAAAGTGTTTGTGTGTAAAAGTGTCTGTGTGTAATAGTGTCTGTGTGTAAAAGCGTCTGTGTGTAAAAGCCTCTGTGTGTAAAAGCCTCTGTGTAAAAGCTTCTGTGTGTAAAAATCTCTGTGTGTAAACGCGTCTGTGTTTCAAGCTTCTGTGTGTAAAAGCGTCTGTGTGTAAAGGAGTCTCCGTGTAAAAGCTTCTGTGTGTAAAAGCCTCTTTGTGTGAAAGTGTTTGTGTGTAAAAGCGTCTGTGTGTAAAAGCGTCTGTGTGTAAAAGCATCTGTGTGTAAAAGCTTCTGTGTGTAAAAGTGTCTGTGTGTGAAGGAGTCTGTGTGTAACAGCTTCTGTGTGCAAAAGCGTCTGTGTGTAAAAGCGTTTGTGTGTAAAAGCGGCTGTGTCTAAAAGTCTCTGTGTAAGCGTCTGTGTGTAAAAGCCTCTGTGTGTGAAAGTGCGTGTGTGTGTGTAAAAGAAAAGTGTGTGTGTGTGTGTTTGTGTGTGTAAAGGCTTCTGTGTGTAAAAGCGTTTGTGTGTAAAAGCGGTTGTGTGTAAAAGCGTTTGTGTGTTAAAGTCTCTGTGAAAGCGTCTGTGTGTAAAAGCTTCTGTGTGTAAAAGTCTCTGTGTAAGCGTCTATGTGTAAAGGCCTCTGTGTGTGAAAGTGCGTGTGTGTGTGTAAAAGAAAAGCGCGTGTGTGTGTAAACGCGTCTGTGGGTAAAAGTGTCTGTGTGTAAAAGTGTCTGTGTGTGAAAGTGTCTGCGTGTACAAGCTTCTGTGTGTAAAAGTGTCTGTGTGTAAAAGCTTCTGTGTGTAAAAGCCTTTGTATAAAAGCTTCTGTGTGTAAAAGCCTCTGTGAGTGAAACTGTGTGTGTAAAAGGATCTGCATGTAAAAGCGCCTGTGTGTAAAAGTGTCTGTGTGTAAAAGCGTCTGTGTGTAAAAGGGTCTGTGTGTCAAAGCGTCTGTGTGTAAAAGCATCTGCGTGTAAAAGCGTCTGTGTGTAAAAGCGTCTGTGTGTAAAGGAGTCTGTGTGTAAAGGAGTCTGTGTGTAAAAGCTTCTGTGTGTAAAAGCCTCTGTGTGTGAAAGTGTTTGTGTGTAAAAGCTTCTGTGTGTAAAAGCGTCTGTGTGTAAAAGTGCCTGTGTGTAAAAGCTTCTGTGTGTAAAAGCGTCTGTGTGTAAAGGAGTCAGTGAAAGTCAGTGTGTAAAAGCTTCTGTGTGTAAAAGCTTCTGTGTGTAAAAGCGTCTGTGTGTAAAAGCGTCTGTGTGTAAAAGCGTCTGCGTGTAAAAGGGTCTGTGTGTAAAAGCTTTTGTGTGTAAAAGTGTCTGTGTGTAAACGTGTCTGTGTGTAAAGCGTCTGTGTGTAAAAGTGTGTGTAAAAGCGTCTGTGTGTAAACGCTTCTGTGTGTAAAAGCATCTGTGTGTAAACGCTTCTGTGTGTAGAAGCTTCTGTGTGTAAAAGCTTCTGTGTGAAAGTGTGTGTGTGTGTAAAAGCATCTGCGTGTAAAAGCGTCTGTGTGTAAAAGTGTCTGTGTGTAAAAGTGTTTGCGTGTAAAAGTGTCTGTGTGTAAAGGCGTCTGTGTGTAAAAGCGTCTGTGTGTAAAGGAGTCTGTGTGTAAAAGCTTCTGTGTGTAAAAGCTTCTGTGTGTCAAAGCGTGTGTGTGTGTGTAAAAGTGTCTGTGTGTGTGAAAGCGTTTGCGTGTAAAAGGTTCTGTGTGTAAAAGTGTCCGTGTGTAAAAGCGTCACGTCTGTGTGTAAAAGCGTCTGTGTGGAAAAGGCTCTGTGTGTAAAAGTGTCTGTGTGTAAAAGCGTTTCTGTGTGAAAGTGCATGTGTGTGTGTGTAAAAGCATCTGCGTGTAAAAGCGTTTGTGTGTAAAAGCCTCTGTGTGTGAAAGTGTGGGTCTGTGTGTAAAAGAAAAGCGTGTGTATGTGTGTGTAAAAGCGTCTGTGGGTAAAAGTGTTTGTGTGTAAAAGTGTCTGTGTGTAAAAGCGTCTGTGTGTAAAAGCGTCTGTGTGTAAAAGCATCTGTGTGTAAAAGTGTCTGTGTGTAAAGTGTCTGTATGTAAAAGTGTTTGCGTGTAAAAGTGTCTGCGTGTAAAAGTGTCTGTGTGTAAAGGCGTCTGTGTGTAAAAGCGTCTGTGTGTAAAGGAGTCTGTGTGTAAAAGCTTCTGTGTGTCAAAGTGTGTGTGTGTGTGTGTGTAAAAGTGTCTGTGTATGAAAGCGTCTGCGTGTAAAAGCTTCTGTGTGTAAAAGTGTCTGTGTGTAAAAGCGTCTGTGTGTAAAAGCGTCTGTGTGTAAAAGCGTCTGTGTGTAAAAGCCTCTGTGTGTACAAGCGTTTGTGTGTGAAAGTGTGTGTGTGTGTAAAAGCATCTGCGTATAAAAGCGTCTGTGTGTAAAAGCCTCTACGTGTGTAAAGGAAAATCGTGTTTGTGTGTGTAAAAGCGTCTGTGGGTAAAAGTGTCTGTGTGTAAAAGTGTATGTGTGTAAGAGCGTCTGTGTGTAAAATCGTCTGTGTGTCAAAGTGTGTGTGTGTGTAAAAGTGTCTGTGTGTGAAAGTGTCTGCGTGTACAAGCTTCTGTGTGTAAAAGTGTCTGTGTGTAAAAGCTTCTGTGTGTAAAAGCGTCTGTGTGCAAAAGCGTCTGTGTGTAAAAGGGTCTGTGTGTAAAAGCGTCTGTGTGTAAAAGCGTCGGTACCATGATGCCGTGTATGACACATGTCACATGTTATTTCATTTTGTTTGGAAAATCCCACAATCCCCCCCCCTTTAACCCTGGAATATTTGGGGGGGGGTAAGGCAAGAAATTTCTGAGAAATATTTCACCTGACCACATGAAATATACCCCCTCCCACATGTTTTTTGGGCTTCGAAAAGATGTGGGGGGGGGGGGTCCTCCGGATGCAACATTTTTAGCCCAGAGATGGTATGGCACACCCTTTCATAACGTACATACATACATTCATACATTCATACTTTCATACATTCATATATAGAGAGAGAGAGATATATATATATATATTATATACACATAATTACACATAGAAAAATGCAATGGTGAAATTTTTGAGGGGGGGTAGTTGCAAAACCATGGTATTTTACAGTTCTAGCAGGGTCCCCCCTAAAAAAATCCATTGCCAATGCGTTTCCTACCCCGAAATACAAGGGTGAAATTTTTGAGGGGGGGTAGTTGCAAAACCATGGTATTTTACAGTTCTAGCAGGGTCCCCCCCTAAAAAAATCACCTTTTTAGTCCTTACGCGGGTAGGGCCGACGCGCAAGCCACACAACTAGGTAAATGGATGTAAATGGTAACTGCCAGTTTCCAAGAAAATAAATAAGAGAGTGAACTTGCCAAACATGTTTCAGAGCTTGACGTTCAGCCTTGAATTCAACCAGGCGCTGGAGAGACCATTATAAACCAGAAATTTTTAGCTGAAATATTTCTAGGTGTGTGGGGGGGGGTTACCCCCCCCGAAAGTGAAATATTTCAGTTTTCAACCCCCCCCCACCCCCCCCCTTAAAGGGGGGGGGATATCCCACATAAATGGCCCGAAAACGATCGGTACCATGATGCTGTAGATCACACATGTGACAATACTTCACTAGTGAAATGTCTGCAAACGTTTGCACACAAAAAAAGGTCCAATACCATAATGCTGTAAATGACACACGTTATCTCATTTTATTCTGGGAATATCCCACACAATCTAGTTTAAAAAAAGCGTCGGTACCATGATGCCGTGTATGACACACGTTATTTCATTTTATTATGAAAAATCCCACATAAATGGCCCAAAAAAATCGGTACCATGATGCCGTGTATGACACATGTTATTTCATTTTGTTATGGACAATCCCACATAAATGACCCAAAAAAGATCGGTACCATGATGCTGTAAATCACACATGTGACAATACTTCACTAGTGAAATGTCTGCAAACGTTTGCACACAAAAAAAGGTCCAATACCATAATGCAGTAAATGACACACGTTATCTCATTTTATTCTGGGAATATCCCACACAATCTATTTAAGAAAAAACTCGGTACATCTCGGTACCATTATGCCGTGTATGACACATGTTATTTCATTTTATTTTTGGAAAGTCCCACAAAAATGGCCCAAAAAAAATCGGTACCATGATGCCGTGTATGACACATATTATTTCATTTTATTATTCAAACAACCCACATAAATGGCCCAAAAAAGATCGGTGCCATGATGCTGTAAATCACACATGTGACAGCCTTCACTAGCGAAATGTCTGCAAACGTTTGCAACAGAGCTAGATGCCATCATGTGCTTGATGTCAAAAACAGAATTTTAAAAGCTTCTGTGTGTAAAAGCTTCTGTGTGTAAAAACTTCTATGTGTAAAAGCTTCTGTGTGTAGAAGTGTCTGTGTGTAAAAGTGTCTGCGTGTAAAAATGTCTGTGTGTAAAGGCGTTTGCGTGTAAAAGTGTCTGTGTGTAAAGGCGTCTGTGTGTAAAGGCGTCTGTGTGCAAAAGTCTATGTGTGTAAAAGTGTCTAGTGTCTGTGTGTAAAAGCCTATGTGTGTAAAAGCTTCTGTGTGTAAAAGCGTCTGTGTGTAAAAGCGCTTCTGTTTCAAAGTCTCTGTATGTAAAAACTCCTGTGTAACAGCTTCTGTGCAAAAGCGTCTGTGTGTAAAAGGTTCTGTGTGTGAAAAACAATACGAAGGATACGATGCCAACTAGTGTCTTGTACTTGTAATATATTGTCTTGATATTACTTGTCTCGTCTGCCTATAGTATATCTTTAATATATTGTCTTGTAATATAGTGTTTCAATACTAAACGGAAGACCCTGCTCCTCTACGCTCTCGGGCCATCCGTCGTCTAGTGCTTTTTTGAACATATTCATGGAATCATGGAACTGCGTTTTTTTCTTGGAGCCAGTGGGGAAGGCTTGTTCCCGAAAGCTCCTGCGAAGGGTTTTTCCTAGAGAATTGCTGCCAATTTCACCTTTCCACTTCGTGTATTAAAAGCGCCTCTGTGTAAAGACTTCTCTGTGTAAAAGCTTTTGTGTGTCAAAGCTTCTGCGTGTGAAAGCTTCTGGTGTAAAGGTTTCCCTGTGTAAAAACTTCCGTGTGTAAACGCGCCTGTGTAGAAGCTTCTCTGTGTAAAGGCTTCTCTGTGTAAAAACTTCTGTGTGTGAAAGCTTCCGTGTGTAAAAGCTCTCTGTGTAAAGACGTTTCTGTGTGTAAACGCGCCTGTGTGTTAAAGCTCTCTGTGTACAAAATCTCCTTGTGTAACAGCGTCTGTGTGTAACAGCTTCTGTGAGTAAACGCCCTTGTGTGTAAAAGCTCCTTTGTGTATACGCTTTTCCGTGTAAGAGCTTCTGTGTGAAAAAGCTTCTGGGTGTAAAAGCTTCTCTGTGTAAAGACTTCTCTGTGTAAAAACTTCTGTGTGTGAAAGCTTCTGTGTGTAAAAGCTCTCTCTGTAAAGACTTCTTTGTAAAAGTTTCTGTGTGTAAACGCGCCTGTGTGTTAAAGCCCTCTGTATAAAGATTTCTTGGTGTAACAGCGTCTGTGTGTAACAGCTTCTGTGTGTAAACGCCTGTGTACATGTATGTGTATATGTATGTATGTTGTTTATTCCCGAAAGTGGGAGCTCTTGCGAAAAGTTCCTTCCAAAGAGCGGCTGCCGATCAACATCATCATCGTCATCATCATCATCATCACCATCACCATCAACGTCTGTGTATCTACACCTACATATTTGCAGATTCACAGATACAGGTTTGTAGAGGTAGGTGAAAACATCTACAAATCCATGACTGTATGTAGGCTGGTGCAGAGATATTGGTGTATAGATGTAGGTGAAACCTTTTACACGTCATCTACAGTTTCATCTACTCAGATAAATCAATAAGGGGGTAAAGGCGTAGTTGAAGACAACCACACATCTACAATGCCAAGACGTGGGTGTACAAAAATAGGTGAAAACAGGCGGAGACATCTACGCATCTACAGCTGTAAATTTGTAGGTGCAGAGTGCAGAGATATGGGTGTAGAGATATAGGTGAAAACATTTGAGCACGCCTTCAATGAATGCAGGGGTATAGATGAGGGTGCGTAGTTCTAGTAGAATACAGAATGCATCTGCACATCTGGAGTCGATGTAAATTTTCTATTCTTTGTGCGGTGGTGCATTGGGGTCTATGCTTCCGAAGCGCTTCCTCTCGCGCGAACACACAAGATTACAAGATCTGTTGCTAAGGGATTTTGATATAGTCTGTTCCAGGGGGTTTAAAAAATTGCGTGTAAAAACTTTTGTGTGCAAAAGCATGTGTGTAAAGGCGCGTCCGTGTAAAAGAACCTGTTTGTAAAAACTTCGGTGTGTCAAGACATGTGTGTGCGTGTGTAAAAGCTTCTGTGTGTAAAGGCATCCCCGTGTAAAGGGACCTGTGTGGAAATGCTCTTCTTGTGCGTAAAAACATCTGGCGTAAAAGCGTCTGCGTGTAAAAGCTTCTGTGTGCAAAAAATATGTTTGTAAAAGCTTTGTGTGTGAAGGTGCTGGGTGAAAAAACATCGGTGCGCAAAAAGTACCTGAGTGTAAAAGTGTGATCGGCATGTGTCAATCAAAACTTCGTGAAAACATGTTTGTTTGACTGTTTAAAACTTTTGTGTGTAAAAGCATGTAAAAGCATCTCTGTGCAAAGTCCAATGCGACAAGGTCCATGGCAGTTTTCTTCTGCCCACTTGTTTTTTTGAGGGGCGCGAGTTGCCATGGCCTTGTTCGGACGTTGGGCAGATTTGGACCAGTTCCCGGACATTGGGGCTCTTCGAACCCACTTTGCTGCTCCTGATGAATCTTGGACGAGTTTCACCAACACGGTTGGGGACTTTGGGAACGACATTCGCATCCTGGACTGGATTTCTGGCTGGCATCACTCAGGCCACTATGCCAGATTGAACGAGCTTCAACGCTGTCCAAGCAACTCAAATTGGGCTGGTGTGGTGCCTGGCGAAACGGGTAAGTGCCTTTAGAAGCGGTTTAACGGAGACAGAGTTCCAAGACATAGGCCCTTGGGCTGAGAACAGTACAGTGGAACCAGCGAGACAAAGCACCACGTCAACCGGAATCAAAGAAAATATCCTGAACATGTCAGCCTTGATAGATCAGGCAGATGACTCGGAGTTGGTCCCACCGACGGCGACTGAGGTGAACACCTGGTTACAGAATTACCACGCGGTAATGCAGCCATGCCGGAGGAAGCTGAAGTCTTAGAAGCCATGGAGGCGCACATCCAGCCATGGGCTTTCTTGGAAATATATTTTCAATATTTCCATTCCCCCAAGGCTTGGAAGTGTAACCATGTTCATTCCTACTTCACCAAGATGAAAGCAACATCCCACAAGAACAACCAAAAATTTCTTTGCAGGCATCAGAAATCTTGGCCACGTTCCCAGTGGTGAGGCATTTTGTCCACACAGTTGTCCAGCCACGCAGCCATTGCCCTGCAGAGTGCCATGCTTTGCTAGCCATGGCTATAAACCAGGTACATGATGGCAACCAGGCAGGTGTCACTACTAGGGCCAGCCTTTTGGCTGCCATGGAACAGGCCATTGATCATTTTGCCAGAGCCTTTGACACACCATTAATCAAAAAATTGCATTGGACCAGCCCAATCTGTTTCCAGAAGGTGTCTTCCTTCTGAAAGCCAAAGATGCTTCAAAGAAAGTGCTGGCCAACTTGAACTTGTTCCTGGAGACACCTGTTGGCCAAGGCCTTGAGCTCACATTTTGCCAAAGTAAGAGGAGCCACTTGCAGTTCGGCGATGTGGTATTGTACCATGTTGGCAGCCATGTGCACCCACCTTGGCGAGTTGCTGAAATCAAGCTCCATTTTGATTTCCAAGGCCATGCCACAACTTTGGTCAATGCATGGGATTTGCAACAATATCTCCCAAGCAAGCAATACGCTATTTGCATTGCATCCACAAACATGGGGTTCATTCCCACAGAAGACATCTTGGCACCAGTGATTTGGACCAAAAATGACACAGAAGCCAAAGTGCTCTTGCCCTACCAAATCTACAGCAAAGATTTGTGAGAAAATTGTCTTATACCGGTTGGCAGCTTTTTTTTGCCAAATGGCAATGCACAAGCTTAAACATGCATATAAAAACCATGTCCTCTGTCACATGAAGGTGGCATGTAACTTGCCATAGCCTTTTTTGACTTGCAATGCGTTCTATTCTTGACCACATATGGCTCTATGAGATAACTTATGCATTTTCCCACCGGAACACCAAGCCCAGCCACTCAGCCTCCAGCTTCGATTAAGCCACCATGGGCCAAGTGCTGGGGAGCCAAGATGAAGAAGCCCACCAAGGAGGAGTAGACCAGTATGGCAGACCCAACAGGCCAGGCCCACCAACCACCATTGGCTCGACCAAATTGTTGGAGGGTGGAAACCTAGAGTGGTGGTGCCAAAAGTGTTCCACAAGGGGATGCAGGTCTTGGATTTGGCTCACCAAAACCAGAAATCCAGCCAACCAAGCCTGTAGTGATTGGTCAGTTTCCAAGAAATTGGACCCATTACACAGATGGCATTCCCAGCTGAAAGCTGCACCAAGGCAATGACCATGGGCTCCCTACCTGAAAGCCAAACCAAGGCAATGGCCATGGTGCTTCCTCCCAGAAAGGAAGCCAACAGAGGGCTGCCATGAGCTGCAGTTGCTGTATGTTTTTGGCAATGAACTTCTCATTTCATCGCCCTTCTCACTCCACATCAACATCATGTTGGCTAAACATGATTATAGCCACTTTTTGGCAATGATATTTCTTATTTTGGTACAAACATGTTTTTTCTAGGCCCATATATTTTGGGTGGAGATGATGCTATGATGCCAACCAAAGTTGCCACATGTTCCTATATTTTCTTTCCTGGTAGCGTGACTACTATCCAACCTTTGTGGATGGTTTTCATTTGCAAACGCATTGGTGCTATCTTGCAAATCAGTTTTACTATTTTGCAGACATGCTGCTGTCATCTTGTGACAAGAAAGAAAAGTATGTGCCAAATGTTAAGCAGCAACATATTTTCCTGCCACACACAGCTGCTTGTCCTGATTGAAAAAAGGCAATAAGAACAAATCCAATTGCAAATTCTTGAGTAGAAAGCGTAAAATCATCAACATGTTCAAACCAAAAAAAGAGTTAGACCCTTGTTATAACTTTTGAGTAACTAACATAACTAACATAACATGTTTTAAAAATCCGCAGAATGTAAGTAGTCGTAGTAGTCGTAGTAGTCGTCGTCGTCGTAGTAGTAGTTAGTAGTAGTAAGTAGTAGTAAGTAGTAGTAAGTAGTAGTAGTACTAGTTAGTAGTAGTTAGTAGTAGTTAGTAGAAGTTAGTAGTAGTTAGTAGTAGTTAGTAGCAGTTAGTAGTAGTTAGTAGTAGTTAGTAGCAGTTAGTAGTAGTTAGTACTAGTTAGTAGTAGTTAGTAGTAGTTAGTAGTAGTTAGTAGTAGTTAGTAGTAGTTAGTAGTAGTTAGTAGTAGTTAGTAGTAGTTAGTAGTAGTTAGTAGTAGTTAGTAGTAGTTAGTAGTAGTTAGTAGTAGTTAGTAGTAGTTAGTAGCAGTTAGTAGCAGTTAGTAGCAGTTAGTAGGAGTTAGTAGCAGTTAGTAGGAGTTAGTAGTAGTTAGTAGCAGTTAGTAGTAGTTAGTAGTAGTTAGTAGTAGTTAGTAGTAGGTAGTAGTAGCTAGTAGTAGCTAGTAGTAGCTAGTAGTAGCTAGTAGTAGCTAGTAGTAGCTAGTCGTAGCTAGTCGTAGCTGTAGGTAGTAGTAGGTAGTAGTAGTTAGTAGAAGTTAGTAGTAGTTAGTAGTAGTTAGTAGTAGTTAGTAGTAGTTAGTAGTAGTTAGTAGTAGTTAGTAGTAGTTAGTAGTAGTTAGTAGTAGTTAGTAGTAGTTAGCAGTAGTAGTTAGCAGTAGTTAGCAGTAGTTAGCAGTAGTTAGTAGTAGTTAGCAGTAGTAGTTAGCAGTAGTAGTTAGTAGTAGTAGTTAGTAGTAGTAGTAGTAGTAGTAGTAGTAGTAGTAGTAGTAGTAGTAGTTAGCAGTAGTAGTTAGCAGTAGTAGTTAGCAGTAGTAGTTAGCAGTAGTAGTTAGCAGTAGTAGTTAGCAGTAGTAGTTAGCAGTAGTAGTTAGCAGTAGTAGTTAGCAGTGGTAGTTAGCAGTAGTAGTTAGCAGTAGTAGTTAGCAGTAGTAGTTAGCAGTAGTAGTCAGCAGTAGTCAGTAGTAGTCAGTAGTAGTCAGCAGTAGTAGTTAGCAGTAGTAGTCAGCAGTAGTCAGTAGTAGTCAGTAGTAGTCAGTAGTAGTCAGTAGTAGTCAGTAGTAGTCAGTAGTAGTCAGTAGTAGTCAGTAGTAGTCAGTAGTAGCCAGTAGTAGTCAGTAGTAGTCAGTAGTAGTCAGTAGTAGTCAGTAGTAGTCAGTAGTAGTAAGTAGTAGTAAGTAGTAGTAAGTAGTAGTAAGTAGTAGTAAGTAGTAGTCAGTAGTAGTCAGTAGTAGTCAGTAGTAGTCAGTAGTAGTAAGTAGTAGTAAGTAGTAGTAAGTAGTAGTAAGTAGTAGTAAGTAGTAGTAAGTAGTAGAAGTAGTAGAAGTAGTAGAAGTAGTAGAAGTAGTAGAAGTAGTAGAAGTAGTAGAAGTAGTAGAAGTAGTAGAAGTAGTAGAAGTAGTAGAAGTAGTAGGTAGTAGGTAGTAGTAGTAGTAGTAGTAGTAGTAGTAAGTAGTAGTAGTAGTAGTAGTAGGTGGTAGTAGTAGGTGGTAGTAGTAGGTGGTAGTGGTAGGT